>JAVQJF010075167.1:0-25384 GCA_036023855.1 Gadopsis marmoratus
GTGTGTGTGTGTGTGTGGGTGTGTGTGTGTGTGTGTGTGTGTGTGTGTGTGTGTGTGTGTGTGTGTGTGTGTGTGTGTGTGTGTGTGTGTGTGTGTGTGTGTGTGTGTGTGTGTCAGACTGCCCTTAAGGGTGAAGATGAGCCACAAGCCTCCAAGAAAAACCAACCGGGGAAAAAGCGCAAGAACAACAAAAAGAACCAGAGCAGGAAAAGAACCAATGCACCACCAGATAAAGAGGTGTGTACCTGGAACTAAAGAAAACGGATGAAAGGAGGCTCACGGGTTCAGTCATTAACTTTTGTTGTGTCACAGTGGCAGGTTGGGGACTCGTGCAGTGCATACTGGTCAGAGGATGGCCAGCTCTACGCAGCCACCATCTCCTCCATCGACGAGGAGCGGGGCACTTGTATAGTTGTTTACGCAGAATACGGCAACGAGGAGGAGCAGAACCTCGAAGACTTGCTTTCAGAGATGTCTGAGGGTGACGAGGAAACAAATACCAAGGTAAAGCAGTGCAAATAAGTTATTTTATTTAGAATTATCCAACACAGTATATTCTAGTTTAGTGGTGACCCACATAGCATCTCTTGAGTCCGTTTTGTTTGGTGGTGTATTTGATATTATTGTCTCATGCCAAATGCAAAAGGCATGTCATGTCCAAACAGCAAAATATGATTGCGTGACTGAAAGTTCTTACTGTACAAGACAGGTTTTGCTGTCAGTGAGTCAGAGTCAAAGGAATCCGCTTCTTTCCAGACTGAACATTTATATTTTCAATATGACAAACTGAATTTCTGAAGCCAGAGTCATTTTTCATTTAAATAATGACTCTGGCTTCAGAAATTAGCCAACTCAGACCTGGTGATATTTCTGTTACCTTCGCTCAGTGATGAAAGGCAGCGTCATTCCTTGGTACTTCACACAAGGTTGTGTCTTTCACTCTGCAAATATGCAGACTCACAGCCTGTGAATAAAATGGGATTCAATTCTATCCAAGTTACCATTGAAATATTGTTTTTTTTCTTTTTCAAAACTGTTATGTTTGTTTTTTATTTGGCCACTATAGACTGAATGTAATGGTAGGAAATTACTGACGGAGGAGGTCGGTTGAGGCAAAGTGAGATAAATGTTAATTACAGTACTTGATCTTTTATCAAATAATAAATGCTAGAATGCAATGAACATAACAAATTGCTATCCTGCAGTGTAATCAATCCAAGGATTAAGTTGTAATTGGTGAAGCACTTGCATCTTATATGGATTGTAAATTAATTTGGCTATGGAGCAGTTATTTTTTCTTCAGTTTTTGCCTATACTTTTCTTTTCCTTTCTTTTTTCTCCCGCATTCGTTCCAAAAACACATCTAAAAATACTTAATACATTCCTGTATGTACTCTGTATGGTATTAAATAAAAAAGGAAACGGCATCAAAGCTAAAGCAATGTGTCTCTGCAATTAAGGTAAATGATGCAGAATCATCAACAGAGGAGAGCGACAGGTCAGCCACCCCAAACCAGCACAAACAGCCGCACAGTAAACCCCAAAAGTCCAAGGCCCACAAAGAGCCTCCTCATATGTGGGCTCCTGGTTTCCCTGGGTTTCCTCCAGGCGCGCCTCCTATGCCTGCTTTCAGGCAGGTAAGAAGAATGACCTTTCCTTATTAGGCAATGAACAAAGCTGGTAATAAGCTATTTTAATTGAAGAGATTTGTATTTTTATAATTGAGCTTAAATCAATTTAGTCTGTTTGCTGCAGCAAAATGTAAAGTAAAATGAAATGTAAACAAAGTGTACAATGTGAACAATAACACCAGTGTATATACTCTATATATTTATCGCTGGGGTATTGTATTGGATTACAATCATTGTAACTGGCATTTATGTTAATAGGTCCACCCTCTGTACTGTTGTAACTCGATGTAAAGTCCTGAAAAGAAGAATAGAAAAATGTGTTTCAAAAATAACATTATCTTAAGCCTCACTTGCAGGTTTCAAATTACATACTGTACATAAAAATTTCTGTGATTACAAGAACTGAGCAACCCCATGCTGCACTTATTTTAAGACAGGTAGAGTACACTAAAGAGGGCTGTTTCAACCATTAACCTTCTTTTTCAAGCAAAGGGATTTGGGGTACTACTTAATCTGATATCGCAGTGTTTTGTTGTTTTGTTGACTTTTATGTCCTCTAGCAGGGGGGAAGCAGACGACCGGGTGGTCGTGGGCCTGTACCTCCTTCCTGGCCTCCCATGATACCCTTTGGTCCACCAGTGAGTTGGAATACGTCTTTACAGTAATTACACATGCAAAAGTTACAGCAGATACTGTTTTTTATTTGTGCAATGGGTTCTGCAATCTACATGAAAAAACGTCTGTCAATTTAGCACATCGGTGATATTCAACTGTGACGGAAATCAGGAAGCTGGTTGACTTGTGAGTGAAGAAGTTTCAGGAGACCTGGAAGTCTTACGCAGAAGCATTTATTGAAGCTTGATCAAGGAGAATAGAGAACCGAGTACAAGTGAACACTATGTATTGCCACCCAATTCTAACTGTGCAGCTAGAGATGTGGGAAGATTCTACTGGGTATTGGATTCTAAACACTAAACTATGCTTACAGAAGTTAACGAAAGTCATGTTGTATGTTACTTCAAGCCACCATTATTGCATGCCTTAGAGGACACAGAGGAGCCGCTATATCAATGACATAAGAGACAGTATATGACGTATGCTTTTTAGGTTTACAAATGACCCGGCTGAGACCTGGGGAACCCCTGTGTACTATTACTTCTAGGCTAAACATAATTCCCAGCTTCCAGCATCTGCATGGTGATCACACTCTCTTCTATCAATGTCTCTGCCTCAGATGATCCCTCCACCTCCACCGATGAGCCCTGACATGGCGGACGACGAGGCCTTGGGCAGCATGCTCATCTCCTGGTACATGAGTGGATATCACACAGGATACTACTTGGTATGTGCACAGAAGTTAACCCACTTATTTTGGGCTATAAAAGATTTTATTTTCAGGTTCAGCCTCTTGCATTATGTAGTGAAGAGCAGTGGTAAGTGGCAGAATGGTAATCTGGATGCTGTATTTTGCCTCTTTGGTAAAGCTACTCTATTTTTGCTTTCATTCGTCTTAGCTGGAATAGCCTTTTCATCAAATGCCTTCAGCTTCATAATAGGTGGGAGTCCTTGATTTTTAAAAGGGGAGCTATATTAACATAATGTTCTTGATCACAGGGGCTGAAACAAGGACGCAAAGAAGCGGCCAACTGGACAAAACTGCACCACAAATAAAAGGATCAACTCAAGATCGCAGTTGCAGTTACTCGGCGTCACCTAGAGCAGCAGCCATCTGTCCCTGTTGTGCCTGATGTGTGTCTTTCTCGAATCAAAAGGAAATGTTATAAATGTAGTTGACATGCTGTGAACGCAACACTCATCGGCGTTCAAGGAGGAGAGTTTTGTATTCTTTGTAAATAGATTTAATAAAGGCTATCGGCACAGTTGATAACCCTCAATATTGTTTTTATTGCACTGTAGCATGGATGCACTATTGTGAAATGAAAATGTGTTGCACGGTAGATTTGTGCAATTATTCCCACTTTTTGTTAGAAATATATTATTCTCATTTATTTGACTAATTGGCCAAAGAGGGAATTGTTTGCGGGGATTACTTTTCCAAATGTGTGTGACCGACTCAATGATGTGTGGTTGTAATGGCAAGTATTGTCCAGCAGAAGTCAGACTAGTATAATGTATTCACGTTATAGAAAAATGTGGCATGAATACATAGGAGCCTGGTATTTAAACCTGTACAGAATCACTGCCATACTGAGAAACACTCCACTTGTAATTGTGTGGCCGCTTTACAGTTGTGTTTCTTGGCATGCTAAGGATGTGATTGCGAGCCTGACTTCAGTCCTGCTTTAGCCCCTCTGGTGCTTTCCACACAGTTAATTCAGAAAATGGTTCCAGTATATGACTTGCATTCGAGCTCGCTGCTTTCCCTGAGGTGTTCCCTCGTCTGCCATTCAATATGGGATCGCATCCATCAAAATGTTTTTCAAATCACATTAGATGGGTGGACATTTCAGGGGGATAGTGCGACTACAGACAGTGTCACACGTTGAGGCAGTTAGATTGATTCTTACACAGTCGAAGATCATTGAAAGACATTTTGTTTCAACGTTCTTTTACGCTTCAACTTGCAGACAAAGGCCATTTACAGGTCAGAGATGAGGTTGAATGTAATACCATTAGAATAGACACACTAATGTTTTTAATTTTATATGGTATTCTTGTGTGGAATGAGCCTGAGGTCCATTACTCTCGCGATGACTTTGGGTCTGTGCACCCGTTGTTTATTATATTTTTCAGGAGTTGTCTTAAATACATCCTGGAATGTTTGAGGTTTAATAATGTAAGGACAGCAGAGGAAATAGGGCAATGGTTGCAAATACTGTATGCGAGTGTATATTTAGAATATAGAAAACCAAACGTAATTATAGTGGGAACAGCCACAATCATTCTGCTGAGCCTGTAGTGCTTTCATTCCATGAAAAGGAAGCCAAACACATTTCCCATATTTTTATACTGGTGATATTCTGCCTGCCTACCCATTCCTCTAGTTCTGGTGGGCAATTGATCATTATGTGTGTGTGTGTGTGTGAGGGAGAGAGAGAGAGAGAAACAGAATATGATTTTGTGGTACGATGTAACAGCATGATTGTCTCCTGCTTTCTATACCATGTGATCTTTCTCCAGCTGCTCCATAGCCATTGCTTTCGGAGTAAAGAGTGGCCCCTTTGTTTGTGTACTGACTGTGGTTGGCATTTTATAGCCCACTGCCCGTGTTGACTGCTGTATTTGATTCTCGCTGTTGCAGTCACTTTTGTTTTTGCCTGTTTGTGTGCATTTGTTTGAGCAAAAGAGGGATGGAAGCAGGAGAAAATGTAGTTTGTGGGATTTACAAATAGAATATGCTCTATAAACGAGGCATGATAAACCAGACCTATCTTTTCCCCACAGATGGGTTTAAAATCTGCCACAGCGAAGCCTGCACATAAGCCCATTGCTTGCCTGACTTTGCAGCAAACTGAGCTGCCCAAAGGGCTTGATGGAGCCCAGCGGGGAGTTAAAAGGGGGTCAGACCTAGGTTGGGAAGCAGTGCTCCCCTCTGTGACTGTCTACCCCCTACTGACCAGAGAGGCATGAGGCGTGTAAACATAATCTGCATTTCACATATTCCCTTCTAGGAAAGAGACAGACATCCAAGTGAGATCACATTGCTACATGAGTTACAGCGCCTTCAGCTATTTACTCTAGCTCCCAACATCAACAAACATTCCGCTTTTAAATAAGATACTTGGGGGGAGATTAGAGAAACAGGGCTGCACAAGCCCCTCTTCCTTTTTCCATAAAAACCAAGCACCAAACACTCTGCAGAAATACAGTCATTATTACATGTTTAAGATTGAGGCGCAAACACCATTAACCCCAACGGAGAGGAGTAAGTGTTTCTTGAGACAGGATAACACAAATTTGGACTATTAAGCATAATTGGTAAGAGTTTGGTCTGTGCTAAATCACTGGAGGAAAGTGTATGCAAGACTTACACAGTAAGCATAGTGCACAAAACTGTTAAGTAATCTGGTTGAAACAGCATGGGAAATGCAACACTTTATTTTTTTTTTCTGTTCCAAACAACACAAACATGTGACACAACAGACACTACATGCATTGGCAGATAGACAATAGATAGCAGTATGAAGGCTGTTTATGATTCAGACAAAAATGAGCGAAACACCCTCACCATCACAACATGATACCATGATGCGAGACAGTGGATTTTCAGAGTTAATTGCCAACCCAATGTTAATTAAAGCAATTCGGTTGAGTTTCATTTATATAGCGCCATATCATAACAAAGTTATCTCATAGCACTTTTCCCATGTAGAGCAGACTCTACAGATCCAGTATCCACAGCTCCGGTGGCAGAAGGCGAGAGAGAGAGAGGGGAGAGGATGGGATGCAGTCGAGTTAGTAACGAGCATTAATGGCATACGAGGGTATATAGATTGAGAGGAGGAGAGAAGAGCTCAGTGCATCATGGGAAGTCTCCCGGCAGCCTATTCCTATAGCAGCATGGGGGGGTGGGGGGCTCAGGGCTCACCTAAGTCCGCCCTGCTATAAGCTTTATCAAAGATGAAAGTCTTAAGCCCACTCTTAAATACGAGGAGGGTGTCTGCCTCTCGTACGCAAACGGAGTTGGTTCCACAAAGCAGTTATGCTGCAAATTGTAGAAAAACCGCAGTGAACAATGGCTCACAATTAAACAAACCCTGATACAGACTTTAAAGCCCTGATTTTCCGCCTTGCATCACTAAAGGCTTTTTAACTTATTCATGGGTACCTTCTGATTCTCCTCTCTTTTAATGGCTTACCCTTTATTTGGAGAGTTTCAGGTGATACAGGAGGTCATGGTTGGGGTTAAGCGGTGTCTGAATGTGCAGAAAATGGATAAATAGAGCTTTGTTGAACACTGGCTTTTTGCCACTGAATAGTTCTCCAGTAATATCAACACTGAACTGCCCAAGGTACCAACGGAAAGTGGAGGAGAGGAAAGAGATTTTGACATTGAAGCATTGCAGGCAAGATACACAACAAATGAGTCAGTGCAAGGCTGTGTGTTTGAGGATATGGTACGTTGCTTCCTTTAAACGTATAGGATGAACAGCCAAACACACACCTACCTACCATGAGACAAGGGTGGACAGTTCTTAACTCCTGAGTTGGATGGGAGTCCAAGTATCCGGATAAAATGGGCCTTCTTATGGGACTGGACTAAGCAGTGCCGCGGCATCACCTTGTGTCACGTGGCTGGGACTTCTCAGCAGACCTCCGTCACTCTCTATGTGGATGTGACTTCTGCCTCAAGAGAGACCGATCCTCGATGACCTTCTGACCTTTCAGAATTCCACTCACAGCAGGTCCTGGTGCCGCCACAGATTGTGATTCACATTCCTGCTGGATCTTCGTGCTCTGTTGCAGATGCTCATGAATAAAATGTGAGTTCTCAGAAGCCAAAGAATAGCAAATAAGCATCATCTGAAACATGCTGTACATTTAAAAAGCTCCCCGGAATTGTTCTATTCCGCCATCCTCCTTTTGTGCTATTAACCCGGCTTCATCATTCAAAGGCACATTACTTACACCCATGTGTATTCTAGTGAAGAATATATCAAACATGTCAGGTTGAACTCCAAGGTGTCACCCAAGGTAACTACTTTACTTATTTGTAAAGGAGCTGTCTTGCATAGATTCTAGCTTATTTAAACCACACAGACGCATTAAGCACAGTGAATATCAAAGGGGGCAATGCTCTCACTTTGAAACTACTTGAAAAGGAATTTTAATGACAACGTTGGAGTGCCAGGGGTTAAATATATGCTGTGGCAGTGGGGGAAAATGTTTATAAGTGGAAACATGTACCTGGAACTTTTTAAAACAAAATACATTCATTTAAAAGTGGCCTAATTTCGATGATCGTCTTCTACCTTCTTGTAGAATTTTTATTTGCACGTTCTGTTATAATGCCAGAATGATGTGATTTACGCCAACAGATGTCGGTAAAAGACGCGGTGTCGTACGAACACGTGGTTTGTGATCATCTGAGGACACAGTGAAGTGTCAGCTGCACCGGGGGTCACTGTGCCACTCACCACTCGGAAAAGTGAAAAGTCAGCAGTGAAGGAAGGACTCCGTGCTAAGTTTTTTTTACCCCGCGTAAAGTCTTACTCCATTCCCACCTCAGACGGGACGTCATCTCTCGGGACTTTCTCTCCGGCGTGGCCGCTCTGCGCTCACTGGAGGTCCAGCCGGTCTCTGAGCTGCAGGACTCTGTCTCTCTCTCCGTGTGTGTGTGTGTGTGAAGTTGCCAGAAAGCGGAGACGATGTTTTGCCGAAATCAAACGGCCAGAGCGACCGTGGCCCGCGGCTCTGCCCTTGAAATGGAGATACGGAGAGGGAAGTTCAGGAGGAGCGTTTTCCTGGACACATCGCAGGTAGACTCCAGTCCTCACGCACACATCCTGTCTGTCCAACGTTGGCTGATCTCTCTCTCCCTCTACAAACTAACTTATTTGGCACACTTTGTAATCTCGCCCTGAAGGCGTCTGCGCCTTGTGCGGCGTTTTAATGACGTTGCACGGGGCAGCTGGGCTCGTGCGTTCGAGTCCTCGAGTGAAAGCTCCTAATTGCAGCGTCTCCGAACTACCTCGCGTTTTACTGGACTCTAAACAGGAAACAAACAAACAAACCCCCCCCCCCCCAATAATAATCAGAGACTTAGGAGTGTGTCTGGTATGGGTATGGAAGCCCATTTCGGCCAGTGTGATGAAAACAACCGATTCTGTAAGTCAATATAATGAGAAAGTATCTCAATATAGTGAGAAACTATCAATATAATGACTTAGTATCTCAATATAATGAGAAACTATAATTGCATCCGTAAGTATTTGGACAGTGACCCAAGTGTTGTACTTTTGCCTCTGTACACCATCACAATGGATTTGAAACGAAGCGAGCAAGATGTGATTGAAGAGCAGACTTTCACCTTTAATTCAAGGAGTTCGGCAAAAACATCACATTAACCGTTTAGGAATGACAGCTGTTTTTACGCAAAGTCCCCCCATTTTCAGAGCCTCAAAAGTAATGGTAGTGGTTGATGGTAACTTAAATGTGCTTTATCTCATGTTCCATACGCCCATTATATTGTTTTAATATTCCGACATGGTTTAATATTGTATAGTTTTGTTGTGATGCTTGCACCTTCAGGTGGTTATTGCGTGACATTTTTTTTCCCCACAATGGCTCCTCTGATAAATACCCATTAAACTTCTGCAATTGTGTTCTCGAGAGATTTCTGCCTCCCTTAACATCCACCTTGCTCAACTGTTCCCAAACACGTTCTTCTGAGTAGCATTGCAAGCTATCCAAACTGCTCTGTTGCCATGCACGTGGATTTCCCTCCCCTGGCTCGCTTTAAACTGCTTTTAGTTTTGACTGCAGCATGTGGACAGTCACCTGCAAGGGAACAGTCAAAAAGAAATTCTGCAACGCAAAAGTTGAGAACTAGGTCAGAGCTGTAGCCTGTGCATCCCTCACAGCTGTTTATCACTGGATTAGAACTGGTACTCTTCACGCATGTTTTCCTCTTCCTCTCTGCAAAGCTCCCATGTCAACATCGGATTCACATTTGCCACCGTTTGTCGGCACATCAGACAGGCAGAAGCGGCTTCCAGTGTGTCCTCTAATTATTTTTACTTACGGGCAAATTTTAATACTGTTTTGCTGGATAGGCCTCCCTCTGTCTATCTCCCTTTTTCTTAATTTCTCTCTCACCGACACTCACACTTGCCTGTGAGCCCTGGGCACTTTGCATATTACTTTGGTTTCCCTTTAGAGTTGCTGGTATTTATTCAGTCAGTTTTCAGTTTGTGTCTGTTCAATTAAAACTCAACGCACAGTTTAGATGCACACAGTTTGGGAGGTTCAGAAAATTGTTTTGGTGTTACTAGACAGATGTATAAAAATAAAAGAGGGGTGTGTGTGTGGAAGAGTATGAGGCAGCGGGGGTGGGGGGGGGGGACTCGATTGCAAGAGGATACTTAAGGAATGTTAATGGTGCAATGTAGCAAATGGAAAGGATAGGGTATTGATTCTGTCTCTCTCCTTCCCTCTCTGAATCTTTCTTGCTTTTTCACTGTGTGTGTGTGTGTGTGTGTGGGTGGGCGGGCATACATTGTTAGCTTATGCGTGCTCGTTGTTTATAATTCATGTCACAGGGAAAACATCACTAACCCCGGGTGGCAGCCAGGCACACTCCATCGCATTGATCTGCAGTCAGAATTATCCTGATCCGGTGTTCATATCTGACACCCGAGCTGGAAAAGGCCAATAAAACCCCTCCTGGAGGAGCACCTGTTAATTTGGTTAAGTCTGCACAGTGTGTCAGTCAGGAGTGAGTGATCTCATGTGTTTTCGGGGGTTTATTTTCAGATGGTGTGAGCTGATGATTGTCTACAGCGCACACAAACAGTGCAAGTGGTTTTCCTCAGGAGCGCTGTGATGAGCAGTGACACATGGTCTTTTTTTTTCTTTTTCTTTTTTTCAGGCAGCGCAGGCATTCATTACTTATCTTCCTTTTATATTTATTTATGTATTTATTTGGCCGTCGGGGTCAGTAAGATTTAAAGGGAGCAGAAGTGGAAGGAGGAGGACTGTAATGTTGCATATTTTTGAGAGGAAAAAATGAAATGAAAGGGATGTAAAACGGTACTGACCAGGCATATGTCAAAACATCACATTCGCCTTTGAATCAAACTTCACGGATATCCCACCCCTAACTCCTATTACCTTCCCCTGCTCGGTCTTGGTGTTTAGTTATTTATCAGTGTAATACTTCCTTTCTTTTCACAACAGTCATTGCTTCCTTAACTCCGTAATCTGCTCTCTGCTGGTTCTCACACAAGCTCTGCCTTTGTTGCCCATGCTAATGATCCTCTTTCACAGACTGGGACTCTCCTCCGGCTCTGTGTTTTTAGGGCTCTCTCTGTGCCACTGTGGAACCAGCCTGTGGCATTTCAATGAAGCAGGCAACCTCAGTGTGAAAGCATCCTCTTCTCAGGGATATCACGTTTGTGTGTGGGTGCAAGTTAATTTGTGCCAAATTCTGAGCCTCTTATGTAAATATGCATACCGGTATGTAAAGGTGGTTTGTCCAGAATGTCTGCCGGTCAATGACGTGTTATCAGAGAATGACATGCACAGGGCTCAAACAGCTGATGGAGACAGACTCCTTCGTTGGACTGAACCCAAAGTGAACTGTGCCAACTTTGCTTTGCACACTCATTTGTATTTATGTGGACGATGCGAGTAGAATCTCCCTACATGCTCCAGTTACCAAAAGTGTGTGTGTGTGTGTGTGCACGTGCCTGGAGGCGAATTAAGTCAACAGCATGAGTGGTTTTTTGGGTTGTTTTTTTTTAACCAAATGACTGCTATTGTTAATCTAGAGATTGCAGAACCAGACTTTGGGGATCTCTCTGGACTATCTATCTGTCTCTTCTCTATCTCTATCTCTCTATCTCTCCTTGCCAAGTTATTGTTTCCATGTGAATATAATTGAAATGTCTCAGCATTATCAAGAGAAGTCCTGACAGTCTATCTCGCTGTGTTCCGACTGCACATCCTCCGAGGTCTGAGGTGGTGCTGAATCATTCTGTTGTGTGCGTATCACAAATTGAAAGGTTAATATGCTCAGAGAGTGGACGGGGAGAGCGAGAAAGCGAGCAAACGATGCCGTGCTCATACAGCATTTGTCCAGAAATCCATTCTGCAGCCATCCTGTCGATCCTTTGCCTGCTGCTCTCAGTGGGAGCAGAGAAGACATCTGCTTTCTGCATCCCTCCCCTCTGATCCACAAGGCCACCAGTGTGTCTCCACACTCTGCTCTGTCTCGTTCCTCGTCAGCTCTGCTGTTTCAGCTGAAGCCACCTAGGCATGCAGGTGGAGCCTGGGCTAGTGCGGTTATTACTGTGGAGGTGGGGATGGAATGTCCTCCATTTCAATGCTCCAACTCTGCATTATGTTTAACTCAAGGATGGCCCCAACTAGTCCACACACCACCGTGGCTACCACCAGCTATGCACGGCCAGGAAGTGGTTCGATGTGTGTGTGTGTGTGTGTGTGTGTGTGTGATGACACACCCATCCACCCACAGCCACAGAAAGGACTGGGAGTCTGCCATTTGTGTTGAGTGAAAGCTTTAACAGCTGCGGTTTGGTTGGTTTTGGTGCTCTGCCCTTCTCCACCCTGTAGATCCACACACTCTCACCAGTAAGCATCCAAACTGAACATACTAGTGGTTTTAGTGATATTTTTGATACTATGAGTGTCCCCTTTGCTCAGCATATATTCACCCACCCTTAAAGAAGAACATGTTGGTCATGCCAGTAGTACAGTAACTCTAAATTTGGGTAATGTGATGCAATGTTTTTCTTATGCAACTTCATGTGTTTGCAAAAGCTCCTATTGGAACCCTTTTTTTATTTTTTCCATATTCTGATCTTTCAGGTATGAGGGATATTTTGCTTTTATCAGTGGAAACCGATGCGTCCTGGTATTATTTCTCCCAAGTCTGACATATTGTCTAAGTGATATGTTTTCTCCAGATGCTTGCATATGTGGTTTATG
The DNA here is from genome assembly GCA_036023855.1 of Gadopsis marmoratus. Classification (NCBI taxonomy): domain Eukaryota; kingdom Metazoa; phylum Chordata; class Actinopteri; order Centrarchiformes; family Percichthyidae; genus Gadopsis; species Gadopsis marmoratus. The sequence goes on from JAVQJF010075167.1 coordinate 12,264, forward strand.
GCCTCATGTTCAAGAGCCTCTCAGTCGGGCTTCTGCTAGGGTTTAATGTGGCCTGGCAGAAAACTGTGATGAACTAAGCCTGTTTATGGAAGCATATGTTTGCTTCCCCACATACACAGAGGAAGAGGAGTCGTATAGATGCCAGGAAGACACGTTTGCCAGCAAAAGGAAGCACCTCAGACCCTGAACCCATTGAGAACAGAGGCGCTTTCAAGGAATGCCAAAGCTTCCCCTGTGTCTCCCTCTCAAGGCAGCTCTGTGTACCCCGAGAACAATGGGCCATCACTGCTCTGTAGTCCCAAACCAAGCCATATGCTGGGACATGAAATGCCAGGCAAATTTCTTGAACAACTACAGTGTCAAAGTGGCCACGGCTGGCTTTCACAGAGTTCTGTGAGAGAGTTATGAGAAGGGATTTTTAGCCTAATCTTCTAAATTAGTGTGGGACTACCCGTGTGTGTGTGTGGGGGGGTGGGTGCATGCACCCTCAGGGCTTTCTGACATGTTAAACACTGCAGGGGTGCAGAGACCCTTCGTCTCAAACAAAGCTCGCCCGCTTGAGCTATCTGCTTGGAGGCTTTCTCGGTATGCTGGGGGATATTTTAACTAGCAAATGTTTAACTTTTCTGTTATTACCCAGGCTTTGTATATATGCGGTATTGTGGAGCACTGTTCCCACTCAGCCTCTCTGTGCTAGCACAAATGAAAAATTGTTTAATCTCAGTTTCTTCAAGCCGTGACTGAAATTCAACCATGTCCTGCTATTGTTCCCATGGTAATGACTGGACTGTTTGCCTAATACGTTTGGGGGAAAGAGAGAACAAAGCTTTATTGTTCAAATAAAGTATTTAATAAAGATCCTTACTTTTTTCACTATTCAACTTGCGTATGCACATTCGTTATCTTTTCATGCAACAAGGAAAGGTTGTGTTGCAGTTCATTATTTAACACAATAGACCTATTGTTTGTAGGGAAATTTCATACATCAAATGTAATTCATGCAATGCCCTTGCTGTTAAGCAGTGATAATATCATTTGCTCTCATGTTCACTGAGCTATCCCAACAACAGCTGAGGAGCCTCATACACCGTAGATTTGTTCACTTGCTTTCTGGCCTCAAAAGTCATGACGGTCTCTGCTGTTTCTTATTTCATGTGATCCACACACGCACTCAACATTAGCCTCAAGATTGACGGATGTCCTCCTGCGCTGACCCTAATTATCTTATCCAAGTCTCCCTGACTGGACATGCTGGACACACCATTTAATGCTTGGCTTGGAGATGTGGGAAAAATTGGCATCGTCGAGGCAAAATGTGATGTTTTTACAGTCTTCTTTTTCTTATCCGCTGCTTAGTTGCAGTGTTCTGATGCCATGCACATATTCATTTCCAGGTGCTCGTTGCTGTAAATGGATACAAGAGTAGACTGCCTTAGTGTGAGGGCCATGCGTGTTTTTAGGCATAAGTGCTTTGGCATTGGAATGTGGTTAGTGGCCCGTGTCTCATGTGGCAACTGGTGTCAGGGAGCAGTTTAACAGCTGAGGGTCTGTTGCGAGTGAACACCACCCAAGCACAGCTATTTTCTTGTACAGGACTTGACTGAACAAGGCGTTAATGGAGAGAGCAAAAAAAGATAACAGACGTGTATGTACACAAACACGCATACAGGAAGTGAGTCACATACTGTCAGTATCGGATGTCTGCATCTCCATATATGCCTGCACATTTACAGCCCCGCCCCCTCTCACCATTCTGTGTTATGACTAAAGGCTGCCGTGTTGAACTCTTTATAAGTCGCTCATGATAAGTGCACTTCATTATCCTCCGTTTCACATAAACGCACACCTTCAGACAGTGACTAAGCAGCAGGGTCATGAGCAAGGTTCATTGCATATTGTCAGACATAGACGAGCTTTGTTCACACAGTTGTATACACTGTCCTGAACGGGGCCGTCGCTGGCAGTGACTAGGTTAACAGGCAGACGGAGAGATGGATGGAGGTGGCGTAATCACTGCATGCTTTCCCACTCCCCTAGATGGGACAACGTCCTGCATGCATCATCAGACCTGTCTCATTCAGTTACTACCTTGGTTAGTGAAGTGGATAATGCTTTTGAATCAGAGTAACCCACAACTGTGAAAATCCCTTCTTACTGTGTAATACGGGAGAAGATATTACAGTGGCAGGATTTGGTGCAGCCCTTGTTGTAAACTAAGCTATGGCACTGAGCCAGAGTGAAGGAGGTATAAAAGAAAATGTATTGGAGCTTAAACCGTAAACCGATGTTTCTTCCAGATTAAATATAATAACATTTAAAGAAACATACTTCAGGTTAACCATCAGCACTACACCTGCTTCCTGCCTCCGCGAGCTTTGACGTCCTTCTACTGTTTCATTCTCGCCCATCTCAATGCCTCGCTTCCCCAGGAGAACCACGTTATGTGGGCCACACTACTTCTTTGAGGCTCAGGTCCCCTGATATAGCAGGAAGAGTCTTTTTTGTCATGTACTGTAGGGCTAACCCACTTTCCTGATCCACATTACAATGAGGGGGTCCTCATTTGCCTTTCCCTCTAGACAGCCACAGAAGATTACCGTTTGTTTTTATGTCCCCTTTATCTCTCAATCGTTTTTCACTGTTCATCCTTGTATCCACACCCCACTAGAGACCTTAACTATAACCTATTGAGCCCGGCGCTATCAGACTGTAAAACCGAATTTGACTGCCTCATGCCAAAGGTATCTTCTTCCTGTGAACATGAGACCCCCACTGCATACTCGTCTGTTGAACATTGACAAAGAGACACCCACACACACAGATTCCAATGTGTGGTTTCATTTACAGTCCAGGACACTTGTTGTCAGCCCACTTTGACTTATCACACAGGGCTTAGAGACATGAGAGGCTTTGTCTCTACGTGGAAAATACCCATTCTCTGACAGAAATGTCTTTTTTTTGTAAATCTACTGGAATTATCTAAATAAAGGAGGTTGGTTTGTTTCTCTTTTTTTGGCCCCTGTTATAACACTGGTTACAAACATAATGCACATACTAGGTATGTCTGGGTTTTGTTACATTTTGTATGAACATGCAAAACAAAGGGTTCAACGGTGAAGTACAAATATCGGCAACACTTTACAATAAGGTAGCATAAACCCAGATAGGCAGTGAGGGGGAAAAGTCACCTTGCACCCAGTGCTGTAAAGGATTCACACAATGCTTTAAATTTAGCCTGCAACTTCACCAGGGACAAGTCATTAACCTTCAATTCCACACAACCATTAAGGTTGAAGAATATGGGACCCATCTATGTCAGCCCACAAGACAAAGGACAAAGAGGCCTTTTATCCAGCGCTCCTATACATCACAAAACTACCTGAGTTTATTGTGAAATAGATGGAGTCTCTCTTTCATACAGAGGAATACGCCGTGAAAGGAATCGATGCTGTTTGAGACGTGTGTGGTTGTGTTGTGCGTGTCTGTTCCTGCACTGATTTGGCCTGTTGCGTTCCTACGTCACCTACATGCCCGCTGTGATCTGTGTGTAATAACCAGGAACTGTAGTTGTGTAGTTGATGGACGTAGGTATTGTATTGCAGTTCTGTCCTCATTCAGTCCTCATACTCTACCAAATCATTTAGTACAGCATTGAGTCTAAATTCAAAACTGTATCTTGAATGAAAGGACATTTTTGCAGTACGGCCTGGGCAGGAGATCACTGGATGTGTTTTGTGGAGAGTAGAGGGCAAAGTGGCACAACCACCAATGATGTTGCTCTCTGTTTTGATGATGCTGAGCAGGTGTTTGACTTTATGAGAGCAGATGGGTCTATTATTATGCATGTCTGCCTTCCCTGCATGCTGCATAGTGTACTAGTTCCTGCCAGCGTGCCTGTGTTTTAATGTGTTTGTTTACTGGGCCCAGTGGCAGACGGTGTGGTGTCAGATCTAGTTGCATCGTTCCTGCTGTATCAGCAATTATTTTTTCATCCTGTTTATTGTTAGTTTTCCCATTATTGCCCATCTCAAGTAAGGGAAAGAGATCAGCTTGTCCAAGTGTTCACTCAGGTCTATTTGGATGCCTAATGTAGGTAGGAATGATACTGTGGAAGCGTACCATGGAATATAAAGGGTAAACAATAGGTGGATCAGGTTGAATGCCACTATGTCAATGCCATTTGTCAGCACTAAAAGAGGCCTGGCAGTCAGCACTTAAATATCTGATAGTCTTGTGATGTTGTGAATAGGTTAGAAAAGCTGTAAAGTATGTTTTTAATAATAATGTGTTTAATTGGAGATGGTCTCAAAAATTATAACGAGGAAATAAAGTTAAACAGGTATTTCACAGTTGGTATGTAACCGAATTTAGCGCATTTTTTGTAGCGGCGTTTGCAGTGGAGAGTTCCTTCATAATGAATCCTGTTTTTCTTTTTGAATTGTTCAACCATTCCTGTATATCACACCGACATACAGCCTAATCACAACTGAAACAGTTAGTCGATTATTCAGCTAGTCAGAAAATTAACGATTATTATCAACTCATTTGATAATGTATTGTGTAAGTCATTTATTAGGCAAAAATGCCACATATTTGCACATTTTAACTTCTAAAATGTGAGAATTTGCTGCTATTCTGTTTTATTTCTCTGTTTGTTTTTTACTATTTTCTGACTAAATGACTAATAAATGTACAATACATATACAGTATGTAGGCAACATTATACAAATGCTATCATACCCAATATATATTTTCCTTCCAAATGATCTGTGTACTGTATGTATACATGCATACATGTGTACTCTCACCGGGGATTCCCCGAACTATCCAGCCAGATGAGAGAACCAGCTGACTCAGGGATGTTAGCAGCTGATATTTTGGGTGATGTCCTTCTCAACAAAGTAACGAACAAAATTCAAATGTGTGTTGTTGAAAGCCAGACAACTGAAATAAACATTTAAATTAAATGTAAATTAACGCTAAATTAAATTCAAAACTGAACATGAGCATTACTCACCTGTAAGTTGGGTACTTAAAACAGTGAGTGTGGGGGGGGCAGGTAAAATATCTCAATTTATTTAAACAAAATCAATGACCAGAATGGTTCACGCTTATTGACATCATGTTACGTACCTTGTTCAGTCAATTGCCTCATTAGACTTTGTTCGCCTTCACTCCCAGCTGACCAGAAATCAGTAACTTTTAAAGAGGTTGTCAGTTTGAGATATGGTCTCCCTAATCTCTTCTCTGCAGCTTCTCAAATAGTTTCTGCAGATGTTTACATTTGTGGCCTCTGTTTTAGATTTTGCCCAGACTGACTTTTACTACAAATATTTATTATGGTCTGGCAGAAAGGACCTCACGTTTTACGCCTGACTATTTTTATATGGAACAAAGAGTTTTGTTGTGTCTGTCTTTCTCTTCCCTGCTCACCCTCATGTCTGTGGAGCTCATCTTCATCATGTCTGGTTTAGCTTGAAGAGGAACTCGAGCGCATTACCGTCTCCGACATTCATTTTCCTTCTCAGTTTCTTTTATCTAACTAATTTATATAAACAGACATCTCACCTTAATGTGTTTTTATTAGTAGTATTAACTATAAAGAACTGTGCAACTTACCTGACTTTGAGATTGTGTTTCTTCACATAGTGGCACGTCTCGCTGCGTTGCCGTTTCTGCTCTGCAGAGGGAGCCATTGCTCCATTTCAGATTGTGCAGGAGCCTAAACACACCTTTCCCTCACAGATTTGACATTCACTTTGTCTTCACCTATGAATAGTAATTTGAGAAAATAACTAAATACTAAATGAACTGCCTCAGTGGATCCACACATGGCTTACTCTGATTTTGCTGCACCCCCAAAGGTAGAAATCAATGGAGATGAATTGCTTAACGAGTCCGTTTCTCTTTCACTGAGCTGCCCGGTTTTTCAGAGTGATGAGATGCTGCAGTCTCCTGTGACTGGTTGAGGTAGCGTTTCTGAAAGTCAGCAACGATTCTGGGAAGCAGCCAGAGTGCTCTGTTTACTCCTAACATGCTGCTCAACTGTCTCTACAGGGCAGCCTACCTGCAGGGTCTTAAAAAAGTATTAAAAGGTATTAAATCAGTTTAGCAAAAATTAAGAGCCTTAAAGTATTAAAACATCTTAATCTGCATTTTACAAGGTATTATTTTTTAGAACATAGATTCAGACAGACTGCCTATGAATTTATTTTAAATGGAAATGTTTGTTAATGAAAATGTTAATGTGAGTATGTGACTATTATTACTTTTAATAAACCTTGCCTTTGGGTTAGTCACTACTTTATTCTCTTGAGTTTTGTTCCCTCCAGGCCGATCTGAATTAGGTCAAACTAAGACTTTTTTGCAATCTCAAATTGAATGTACAGTCTTAAAATATGTTGAAATGGTCTTAAAATATGTTGAAATGGTCTTAAAATGTATGGAATTTAACTTCAGGATTCCTGCATATACCCTGGTATATACAGTATGTGTGTGACTGGGTGCTCGTGCCTGTTTCTACGTCATACAGTACAAAGTGGTCATGTTGAGAAATAATACGGCCTCTCAAACCAGGTGCTAAAAAGACTCCCTGCTTTGTTATTGCTGTGTGTGATGAGGCAGGCTACTCCCCCAGCTTTTCTAAACTAATCCATCGACTGTGACGCATTCATCCTTTTTCTTCAATATGGGATTTCCAGCAGAACAACAACACCGGCTGCATGATTTGTGGGTCCGCGTCCAACATTCCATTCTCTCCGACATGCCTCGTCATAACATCCCCTGTATCTAATCTTAAAGTAGAAGTCAGATCAGTCTGAATCTGATGCACCTAATAACAAGGTAGACCTGTCGATGAGAGTTACAGTGTCATTACTCCGTCTCTGTGTCTGAGTTATGAGTGCGTAGCTGTCAGCAGAGCTTTTTCATGCTCTATAACTGAGAACTGACCTCCGGGGGGATTTCTCTTATGATGCGTATGGTTTCACAGCTCGAACAGATGTGACCCACTGCCTGCCGTGACACAGCCATGTAACTGAAGTCCTGTCATAATCTGTTGAGGCTGATTTTTTTTTTTTTTTTTTGGTTTATAGTAGACTGACTTTTAAACTGTGTCTGTTCCTATGTTGATCAGAATCCGTTTCTCTCCGTAACCGTGCACAATCGCAGAACGTTTCATTTTTATCTTCCATCTTCCAATTGTCACAGAGATTGTACACCTTTTTGTGGACGTTCTTCTGATTTGTGATGCACATTTAACTGCAACAGATTTGTTTCCTGGCGCTTTGGCAGATTCCATTTTCAGTGTGCAACTACAAATCAGTTGATACCTCCTTTTTTTTTTTTTTTTTTTTCTCGCTGTCTGTTCAATCAACTCTCTGAGAGTGTAAAAATACACAGATCGAGCTCTGCAGTAATTTGGTCTTATTTTACTAGAGGACGTTTGCTGGGCAGGATATATAATCAGGCAGGCAAACCTTGATCAGCTGCATTCATCTCATATTTTGACACACAGTTTAATTTTGCGTGTGTACTATGTTTACATGGTTCAGAGTGTTTATGTCTGTTTATGCCTGGGTGTGTATCTGTGTATGTACAGTATGGCTCTGATGTTGAGTGGGAGTCGCCGTGTGGGTGGGGTTCAGTTTTCAGATTGGGTCTGGATGACAGTCCGGGTTCTTTGTTGTGGTCTGGGGCCTGACTGGCCTGGGGCCCTCTCCTGTTTCCCTGCCCTGTTCTGCTGCCACACTGTGTGTTAGACTAAAGACAGCTTTTAACCTTTAGCACAGACTCTACATCTGTGAAGATAAAATGTGGCGTTGCTATCTGATGGTGCTGATTAGAAGCAGAAAACCATAAGTTCGTATGATAATCATCAGTGTGTTTTTGTTTCTTTACACTCTCCTTTCTTTATTTTTTGTCTTTAGTTGACTGCCTATCTGAACACTGGGATTAATCTATATTCGGAAACACATGGAGTCCGGTGATATTAAAGGATGATTGTGATTTATTACAACTAGGGTTTTTTATATCATAGCTTTTGCCTTTATTCCTGTCAGTAATAGTTCACTAAGGAAATTGCTGTGATCTGGAAACAGAAAGAATTCTGATGGGCAGCAAACCTGAGGGCGATCATTAAACAAACCCCCAGCCTAGACAAACCTACTTGGGAGAGAAAATGGTGGCGAGCAGAAAAGTGAGTGATGTATGATTTATAGTAAGTTATTGTTCCTGGTTCAGTATGTGCCGTCGTTGTGCACATGCACACTTTCCTGTGCAATGAGGATTTACTGCTACCAAATGTTATTCCTAACATTTTAAGTGAGCGTTGTTTTACTTCCAAATAAAGTGCTTTGGATAATCCTGCTGAATTGTTGCCTAGTTTATAACCTGTTTGATCATTGGAAAGCTTGGTTTTCTTTCCCACTGCGTTTCCATGTGGGCACGCACTTCTGTGAGTAAGGTATTAAAGCTGAAATTTCGTACATTTTTATTTAATACTCTTTTAGACTATTTTATGTTAATGCACACATTGTATACAGTCCATTTGTCTCGACAACCTTTGCTTCCATCCTCACTTCGTTACCGAAAACATCACCACTGTCCACCTGACTAACAACTAATGTAACAACTAAAGACAAAAATATAAATCTGTCTTACAATTGCTGCCTTTCCTTTCCTCCACTGTAAAAACTACATATATAACACTTGTCTGTAATATCTCTTTGGCACAGCACCACTGGCTGACATTCACCCTCAGACTCCAGCATGTTTCCTCCAGCTGATTAGGTGTATGGACAGGACATTTTCCATATTCCTCCACACATCCTTTCAGAAACAAGAAATGCACCGGCTATTGTCTTGAGAGCAGTCCAACCCCCTCAGAGCCTGTTACGCAAAGGTGTGTGTGTGTGTGTGTGTTTGGGAGGAAGGATTTTATTCAAATTCTTCCAATCGTTTCATGGAACAAGTGGTTCCTGTCCAAAGCCCGTGTTGGATTAACCGATTGTGTAATATATTGGTTTCACTCCTCCCTCGTTGTAGCTTATTAGCACATCTGGCCCCCCTACAGGCAGTCCAAGCATTTAGTCACAAGCTGCTAATCCACCGTCCCATCAGTAGGTAATCACCATTTAACACAGCAAACTGCCAGTCAGGCCTAAAGCTGTCAGGCCTCTCCACTAACCACTAATCTACTGTCTCTGAATACCTGAGTGTGGCTCCTGGCCAAGAAGCAGCATTGCTCTGTGTTTGAGTTAGTCGCCCGCCTGCCAGCGTGCCCTGTCATTGAGATAATGGCTGCTTTCTGCCTGTTTTTGTTCGGCCTCGAGGCTTTTGTCACTGGGTGTCCGTCTTTGTGTTTTACTGCGCGGAGATTTACCTGCAGCATGTTCTGCTTCAAGGAGCTGCTGCTGTTGTAATAGAGAGACTAAAGAGGGACTGAATGGATAAAAGCGAGGTTGGAATAATAAATTGTTGTCCTGTTGCTTGTTCATTCTTTAAAAAAAAACATTCACATCTGTCAGTGAGAAAGCGAGAACAGCTGTGAGGAAAAACTGCATCTCTTCATTAAGCCTGTTTTAACACAATTCAGTAGGTAGGCTGTAGTGTTTTTTTTTTAGTTCTTGTTAAGTGAATATTTTTCCAGTTCAGCAGCATGCCAGATCGACTTTCAGAGGGGATTGACTGGATATGAATCTACAGTACACACAGTGAACTGTGACTAGAGTGCAGCACACGCACACTCTCGCACAAGAGACCCTGAAAGTTTTGTGAGCACCCATAACCCTCCCTCTGTGCGTTCAACTATTTCTCTTTCCACCTTGAGAACAATAACTCTCTTCTCTTACTGTGTGTATGTTGGTGTATGTGACAGATTAGCCGGGTGATTTAAACTCTCGAGGGTGGAGGCTTTTCTTGGGGAAATGGACCCAGCTTGCTACAGGCTCCCCTGGCTCCTCTCCTCTGAGGTGAAAGGGTGTTTACAGCTCCTTTTTGTTTTCACTGTTTGCCTGCATGAAAGAGTTCAGAGGAGGTGCTCCAGAGCCATGACGTGCCATATGGGAATGTTTGTGGAGAGGGGTGTTCCCGAAGGTCATGTCAAAATGACATATACATCAAAACAATCATCCTAATACTTTCTTTTGTACATCTTTCCTGTAAGGGGATGTCGTCTTCCTTGTGGTGAATCAGGCAGTGACTCTGAAATCTCCCCATCCCCTCCCCTGCCTTGGTTTTGGTGAATACCAGAAGTATGTATGGGTTTTACGTTAATGTGCCTGGTGAGCAGTGCGCAATGTGACGCCAGTTTCCTGTTGAGGGGTCGACATGTGGTTTGGCTTGGTCTCACCCACGCCACACGGAAGGATGCACATATTACCCAGAACAGACGCACGTGCTCTTTCTCTCACAGTCACTGACTCTCTGAGACACACACACACACACACACACACACACACACAGCTGCATCAGGTCCAGGATCCACGCTCTGGAGAGGAGAACAGGACCAATGTTTGGGTTTCTCTTCTGCTACTTGATGTGTATGTTCTGAAGAGCAAAGTCACGCTTGGCTGTAGACCACCTTCCCCTGAGGACAGAGGCGGATACTGTGTGTGGCTGAAAGTCACATGGAGTAAACTTCCACATTCTTTTGTTTTGAGGACCGAGGGAACAGCTGGCCTGATGGGAAAGGAGACTGTCGTCGCACTGACACATGACTTTAAGTGACTTCTTTTTCTCCAAAGTAGAGAAATATTTCTGACTTTTGAAAACAACTTCCTTGTATTTTTGTACCATATAACCTCAGCCAACAGTGCGTCTTTTTGTTGGATATGCCAGGGCAGACTTAAATGAATATTTGAAATGCTAAGCGATGAAATATTGAAACGATCTGTGACTCTGTGGATCGGCGTCTATGAAATATGCATTTGGATTTGCCAAATGTTTGTGACCCTGTGAACTACTGAAGTGCACATTTCCTTCTTCAAATAACTGTCAGCTGTCAGTTGATCTATTTTTTTCAATTTTCTTTTAAAAACCAATCTTTTATCCCCCCCCCCCACCCAAAAAAAAAAATCATTTCACTGATGTATGGTACTTTTAAACCTTTTCTGACTCAGGTTAGTGTTTAGATAACTAATTTCCACTCTCGCCCCCCCCAACATGAAGACTGCCAGCTGACACGGTTATAATGTCTCCATTTTTATTATCGAGCCAATAAAAAGAACAAAGCTCCGCGCCCCGCTGTGCTTGTGTGGTGGTGTGGTATTTGCTATGTGTTTGTTTAAAAGGGCGTAGGGTCTGCTACAGTGAGCTCTGCTTTTTTCTTCTTCTTCTTTTTAAGTTCATCACCGTCACCAGAGGCGCGTCTTAGGGGTTAATGCGGCGCAGAGTCGCGGCGCGTTCAGGGCGCACACAGTGGACTAGTTGTGCCGATCTCTCCCGCAGAGGCGATGCCCTTTTGTGGACACACAGAAGGACAGACGGACAGACGGCATTCACAGTCGGGACACGGGGACACAGAGAGAAGAGCTGCTTTCTAAAAGGCTCCATTCTTCCGTTCTACCGGCGGGTGTTTGACTGTGGGTGTGTGAGAAGATCTTTGTTGCCCGGAGGAAAAGTAGAGGAGGAGAATACGCGCCGTGGAGGGGAGGGGAGGGGTGGGTTTAGGATCAGGGTTACTACAGTGGAGCCGATGCAGTCATCCACAGCACCTCTTGCCTGTGTTCCCGGGGCGTCTTGTGCCGGATGAGGACCGGGACTTTTGACGCACCGATGGACGGGACGCTGGGCAGCGCTGTGAGCCAGATTCTTTAACTTCCAAGGAGGCTTCATATACTGTGGATATCTGCCCTAAAGGATGCCACTCGATAAATTCGCCAACATGGAGGAGAAACTGTGGATATTGGAGGACCTCAACATGATGTACATCCGTCAGATTGCGCTCAGCCTCCAGGTACAAGTTTCCAGGTGGCCTCGGCTGTTCTCACATCCTCTGCAGATCCTGTGTTTCTTGCTCTTGCTTGTCGGTGTTTGCATCAGTTTTTACACAATCTCAAAGCTGCTGGGTGTGTCAGCGGGACTTTCTTCTTCTTGATTGTGTTCAGGGTGCACAGTCAACCAGGCTCACTAATAAATGAAATGTCTTTTTTCCAGAACTTGTCTGCCCTCCCCCAAAGTACAGTGCATCACTGTGTTGGCCGACTGGGTCTGCAGCTGTGTCTCAGGGGGCTGTAAAGTTTACAGAGGCCTTGGTTGAAGAGTCTTTTCTACGTGATAAACAAGTTGAGCTGGCAAGCTGTGACTCCCCTTCCTACTGGGGTTCACACGCAGTCCACAGCTGCACATGTGGGCCTCATGAGTCCCTGTGTGCGTCTGTTCCTGTCCCCCCTTTTTTAACGGTTTCAGAGGAAATGGCTGAAGTATGTGTCTTTTTTCATTCTTAAGAGAGTTGAAAGGAAGAGAAGACACATGTCCATTGGAAGTGTTTCAGGGAGAAATTCTTATATATATATATAATATATATATATATATATATATATATATAAGTATACACATATTTGATGTACTTTCTGGCCGCATGATCTGAAAAGTTCTTGGCTGCCTGGAAGCTGGTTAGAGGTGTAAAAGGAAAGCTGGCCATTTCTCTCTCACTTAACCCGAAATCAGTCAAAAAAGGCCCTCGGCTGTGCGACACCGGGGGGCTGTAAGAGAGGTGATATCACTCGCTGGCGTGTTGTACCTGCTTGCAGCCTGGCATCGATTTTCATGTGTGAGGTGTTGCTTTGTTTATCTGCCATGTGCCAGGTGTCTGGCTTTTTATCACACAAGAGATACGTGACTATGAAACGCCACACACTGAAAACCTCAGAATGAAGTGAAACACGGCATAGATCTGAAGTGTGAGGGGAAATCTCTTCTATCAGTTTGGACTGACCGATGCTTCCAGCATCTTGGCAAACATTCAGCCGGGTGGACTGGTGGTCATTCTGCGTTACAGCACCTGTATGTAAATGTCACAAACCAGCTATCATGAGGTCTTTTTTTTTTTTTTTTTTTTTTTTAACCACCAAGGTTTTAATAAACTTATTTTTTCCTGTAACAGAGCCTCCTTTTACCGC
>JAVQJF010075178.1:0-99094 GCA_036023855.1 Gadopsis marmoratus
TTGGGTCTGTAGATATAGAGTTTGCTTGGACTTGCTCTATATTTACAAGTGCTATGAGATAACTTTGTTATGATATAGCGCTATATAAATAAAATTTGATTTGATTTGATTTGAATAAAATGTTAATTTAATTTCTGTCAACTTCCAGATTAATGCGACAGATGAGGGCAGGCCGTCACGCTCGTCCACAGCGAGACTCGACGTCAAATGCATTGCCCTCCCGCCACCCTCTGCCGAGCCAATAACATTTGACGAGCCCCACTTCACCTTTGCCGTCATGGAAACGGAGCCCGTCACTCACATGGTGGGCATCATCATGACGGAGACGCAGCAGCAGAGGTGGTTCGACATCATAGGTGAGAGGAAATAAACACACAGAAGACAGAATCAACGTAAAGCTCTGATGTGGCACAAATGAGGGTAGTGATCTCTAAAAGAAGACAAAGGATGGATGAAAAAAAAAACTATTAACATTTATTTCCACAATATGATCAATTTGACAAGAAATAAGACACAAAAAGCACCTGAAATCAGCTCAGCTGTCACTGGGTAATGACTTCTCATAGATCACAGAGAGGCAAGAAAGCACAGCGTATTAGGAAATGATGTCTGACATTGGCCATATTGCCACTTACACATAGGTGCTGACTTGTCGAGTGCCGTCTCGCTCGACACAGGAGAATACAGACAGGTTGCGACCATCATCCATCCATATGAGCCTCCATATAAACAGGAGACAGGTTAGTTTCTAAAGGTCAGCAAAGTCCTTCAGCAGAGAATGACACCGGAGCAGGGCGAGAGTTAATGACGAAAACGTACTCGCTGATATTTTTACTCTTGCGTATCAGCAATCTGTGAATTGCAGTGTTTCCAAGACAAATTTTGTGATGAAGTGCTGTGACTTACTTCCTTGGTCAAACCCAATTTCCTTGGGATAAAGATTGCAGCAGCGAGAGTTTCCAGGCTATTAAAAGTGAGAACTACACCCCTGACTGGAGCCCATCCTATCTTGTGGCTGCTTCGTGTATTTGTTTAGCTCCTGTCGGTGTGGAAGCTGGTCTTGTGTAAGTTTTCCAGTGGATTTATCCCTGAATACTCTCACGCTGTCATCCTTGAGGGACTAGGTGCTGCTGTTTTAAACTCCACCAGGAATTATCTGGGTGTGACGCACAGTACATTAGAGTAGATTATCAGAGGTCATTTTAAAGGACCACTACACAGTGTTTTGGTCCATGCTCACGGTTATGCTTGGCCCGTCTCACTTTCTGTTGTTTGTTGGTTAAATCTGCTGTTGCCTCCCTCTGCTGCCTGGGAGAATCAGGTCAGGGCTTAAAAAAACAAAAACCAACCCACTCCTCCGGGCTGGCTTGCAATTTAACTACAGAGGATTATCATTTCACCTTATTGTTATAAACAGCACAAGAGAATTTCTAAAAAAAAGACAGGAAAAAGGCGAAAGACCCTGGTGGTCTGGTAGCTAAAGCACTTTTCTCTCACCCAGCATTTGTGACAACGCTCACATCCTGTCGCTGCAGCTGAAACACACAACGCAGACACTCCAGAACAAACGCGGTGGGTTCGGTGAGGAACGCTCTGAAGATGTACAAAAGAGGCTTTGAAGTGACAGTGAAGCTGCTTGTTTTCTGTTTGAAAGGCAACTGAGTTGACCATTCAGTCCAAAACAAAAAGACACTTTGCACCCATTGAAAACGAAAATCGCAGACAGGGCAGGCTTTTGACGTGCCTTTCTAGGGGGGAATGTGAGGCTTAACAGAAGCAGTGCGACTGTTGGCTTTGACTGACCGCGTTCACCTTGGATATCCAAGTGTTGCCTCACTTTCAACTCATGCGTGCACATGAAGCCAGCAGTCGAAAGATTGTTTCCTGATGATTATTTCTGCCAAATTTTGACAATTTTGATGTAGGTTTTAATGCATAATTCCCAATTTGTTTTTTGTTTTCTATTCTATATTACGGTATGCAAATAGTTGTGTCCAGTTAATAAATCTGTATATAAGAAGTGAATTCTGCGACACTTGCTTAGCGGCCATGCAGGCTTATTTGTGGTATTTAAGAGGTGAATGAATTCAACTGAAAGGCCTTGCAGCATTAGCGGAAATGCTTTTAGAGATTAGAGTGGAGAACAGTTTTTGGAAGGGAGCTGTGTTATACTATCGTGTTTCTAGTATCTATTGTTTGGTTTATCCAGCACCTGGACAGAAAAGATGTGCGTGTGTTTTACACTCTGATTGCTGAAATCATACAGTATATCTTGCCACCACATAAGTGTTCCTACAGTGATGGATGAATAGAGAGAAAAGGAGGGGGAGGAGAGGAAGAAAAGGTCTAGGCGTCAGCAGGATGTTTTCTCTGTCCGAGGATAAATCAGCAGCGTTCCTCCTCTCATCACCTGCCAGGTCACCACAGGAGAGACGACTGGCCGTTCCTCCTCTCCCTCTCCTCTCTGGCTTCTCTCAGCCCCAATCATTCTGAGAAGGACCGTCACAGAGAGCTTTATGAAAAATAAAAGGCACGACAACATTTTTAGCCGATGTGGAAATCGGCGCTGTGCCTCTGGGGGCGTTGGCGTCTCGTTCCCTTTGAGCCTCCCAGGACAACGCATCAGGGTTTGCCAGGCCGCCTCCTGCCAGGTGGGGGCAGCGTGTGCGGAGAAAGACCCAGGTTCCTCCTGTTCACTCTGCTGTGCCAAGCTCGACCCGTGCCAGAACCCGGCAGAACACGACAGAACACTCTCTGCATCCCTGAGGGGGTGTTCAGTTGTCTCATAGCTGCTGACGCCGGATGTTATGTCGTGTCACGAAGCAGACGAGTCCCGTTCGACACGAGGAGTCCGGCTGCACTAACACGCACGTCGCATCATTTTTACTTTCCAAAATTACTGAAGCATGAAAACAATAGCTTTGGTAGAACCTTAGCCACAAAGGTATATTTTTCTTGTCACTTCATGCATCGATTATCCACATTTTAATTTTTCCAGAAAGACGTCTGGTGCATTCACTCAGCAACTTGTTTATATCCAGGCAGGACTAGCAATTCTGGAAATATGCTTCTCACCTCCGTTACTTGAAACACTGGTGACACGTGTTCATTTGGGTAGAAATCCTCTAAATGAATCCAGAACTGAGCAGTAGCCGGCTCCTATGTATTTCCACCTCCTTCACACATCTCTCATGAATTTATCCCTTTTGATTGTGTCTAGTGATGACGAGCGCGTAGTTCGCATTTTCTGAAGTTGCCGCCAAAGCAAACTCACTTCCCCCCCGGTGTCGTTCATGCAGGAATGCTCCTAGCTTTGCAGTGTATTTGTGTTGTTAAAATGGCATAATGGAGTTTTTCTTTTTGTTTGTCTAAAGCCCCTGATGCACTGTGGTGGAGGAGTATAAAATGACACTGTGCTTCCGTTGTCCATGGGAATTAAAACGAGTGTTGTTGGTCTGCCGCTCCCCTATCGTGGCGTCTGGCGCCAGAATCCGTAAGCGTGAACGTGAGGGTTAGGATGGGTCAACTGCCGAGGATGAAAGCACGTATAACTTGTGTTTCATTGTGTTGCGTATTTAGATGTGCACGCAATTGCATTGTCAGCGGGGGAAGATGTTTTATTTAACTAAAGGTGATACCACACCAATTGCAAGAAGTCAAATTATATGCATTCAAAACATATGACCTGTACAACCACTTTCCACCTCTGCGTTGTTATTAATTCCGTGTTTGCAGTGGTTTTGACAGCCGTGTGTTCGATCAGTCAGAGCTGACGTGTTTGTTGTACTGTTGGATAATAGTGCAGCGCTTTTGTCACTGTGTGGTGTGTGAACACATCTCTGTAATTACCACTGATGGCCTGTCAGCCGGCAGATCAACCAACTCTTCTTCCCTTCTTGTTGTCATTTAATTTGTGAGAAACGCGAGACTTCATCCGCCGTTTTTTAATTTCCATTTTACTTAGATGACTACATGACGAGTTAGGAGACTGGCCGCCGTGTTTCAATTATGTTTGATTCTTCTCCGTTCCACCCTCATATCGGCCTCGGCAGATGAAGGAATGTTGTTATGTCACAGGATTCCTCTCCCATGCAGATATGATCAGGCATTCATCTGCCTGCTTTACCCTTCCACCTCTCGAGCAGCAAATCCCAGATGCCTATCGAGCCTCTCTGGCCCGTGAGATAAGTCGGAGAGACATACGAAGGCTTCCATCGCTGTCAGAATAACTCAAATGCCTCGAATCTGCACAACAACAGCACGCTGCGTTTAGAGTCGAGTAGAAATCAGCGTCAGGATATCAACGCGCAGGCGAGGGCCCTGCTGTTTGTGGATGGATGCAGCGACGCTCCGGCTTCACTGGACTGTGATCTGTGAGCTCTGGTGGAGCGGGTCCCAGCTGGGTGTGATGTGGTCAGGATGAGGGTCAGCACCTGCAGGTCTGAGGCCGTGGCCCTCTGCTGGAGGATGAGAGATGTCCCCTGCAGGGGGAGGGCTGAGCATCTGCTCTGAGTGGATGAGTTCAGGCTTCTGTGGGTCAGAGTCCGGCAGGGTTTCCTGATGGTTTCGATAGGAACACAATGAGAACTGGATTACAATTTTAAAGGAAAAGTTCATTTTGGTAAATATGCTTCTTTACCTGAAGCGTTAGATGAGATGATCGATGCCACGTTGATACCTGTCCAGTAAATATATACGGCTATCGCCTCTTACCACAAACATTTTACACTTATTCAACATACTAATTATACCATTTGAAACTTTTACAACTCATCTACTCATTCAAACCAACACATTCTTCTTACATTATGACTTTTGTCCAACTTTTAAAACACATTCATATTCCCACAAAACTACAACTACACTTCAAATATTCCACATCATTCATACTTTCAACATTTCAAGCGAGCTATTCAGCTCAGGCTGTCGCCTTTCAACAAATATTAAAACATTAACATCCACAGCTGCAGAAATGTCAAATGAATTGCCAGAATTGTTTCACCTAAAACAAGGTAAGAGCTGAAATACACAGTTACAATTTAAATAATTGTGGAAAGAATTAGCATCAACATTTTGATGTATGTTGTTTTTTTGATGTTTTTTGTGTTTGACCTTGTTGTTTTTGATGTTTGTAGTACTTGACCTTGTTGTTTTGTATTTGACCTTGTTGCTTTTAAACACACCTTCTTCACACACCTGAGTACCTTTGAACCACCGTTTGCTTGTTTCCAACCTGTGACTGAGTCACAGCCCTACCTTGTTGCCTCCGTCGGGGTTCAAACCCATGTTGCCGGATCTCCGGCCAGATCTCCAACCGGAGTCCTTGCCACTGAACCATCTTCAGCGCTGATTGACACACAGAGAAATGAAGATCAGAGAGTTCAACAACATTCAAGTCAACTATCCAGTTTAGCGTCAGCCTTTCAACAAACTTTAATTTTTAGTTCTTTTTATTCTTTTTTCCACCATTTATACTTAACATATTGTGCTTTCGTTAACAATTAATTACTATATCACAGTTTAGCTTTGAGCTTATTTGTATTTCAGCTCTTAGCTTCCAGGTGTTACATTTCAGCTTCTAATTCTGGCAATTCATTTCACATTTCTGCATTTTCCGCACTTTTTTGCACAGCTATCCAGTTTAGCGCAAGCTTTTCAACAAATATTAAAACGTTCCACATCATTCATACATTGTCAGGATTATTCAACATTTCAAGCAGCTATGCAGTTTAGCGACAGCCTTTCAGCATCAGCATTCACATGCATTTTCTGCAGGAAATGCAATTTTTCTAGTTGCTTTTACTGTACATCTTCCCCTCTCTATGCTGAGACGACAGCTGACTGTTGGTAGTTTTTTTTTGTCCTGTGAAAGGCTTCCTGGGTGCTGTTGTGTGTCTGACTTGGAAGTCAATTCCGGGATTTGGAAATCTAATTCACTTAAACAGACCTGTCAATGTGTCTGGGTAGCCTGCAGTGTTTCAGCTGGGCCGTTATGGAATAACTGACAGAAATGGACATTCGGATGCACCAATTATGTGTCAATCAAGATGAGATTGTGCGGCGTGTGTGTATAATGTAAGGAGAGGAAAGAGGACAAAAGAACAAGAGGTAGAAAATGTTATAAATGTGTCGGTGCTGTATTCCACTTCTCTTTTCACATAAATGCAAAATAGAAGGCGACTGAGTGCAGCCTCATCCATCACGCACAGTAATAGAAACATGAAGAGGTAAAACAGTGCGTGTTTGTGTTTAGTCCTTCGCAAGGTGGCTGTCTTAATAATAAACACCATCTGGCTGAGCAGGCATGAGGTTTACCTTCCTCACAGACACACACAACCTGCTGAGAGAGAGAGAGAGAAGAAAACCATGAAGCAAGAAAAAGCAAGGGGGGGAGGGGTTCAGGATAAAGAGGGAAGAGTTGAGTAACAGAGGGAAGGAGTGAGGGATGGAAAGATAGGAAAAAGGATGGGAGGATAAAGGGAAACAGATGGACAAAGTGAGTCAGTGTCACTGCAGATTTAAAACGTAGTATGTTTCAAAATTGGGACATTTGTAACCAAGGACATAAAACGGGGTAATTGAAGGATAGAGCAGAACCGTGAGTGCAGTGACGCACATGAAAAGGAAACCAACTTCATTGGCAGAGACGCTTTTCGAAGACAGAATAGAACTCGGAGGTCAGTTTTGGGTTCGAGCTCTAAAGGGATTGGGCCTTTTTCATTTCGAACAAACAGTTTTGTGTACAGTGTTTCTCACCTCAGCCTCAAACTTGTAGCATCAGTTTCCAGTCCCATGAAACATTAGCAAAGTCTTTTTTAATGCTTTTAAAGTGTTTCAGTCTTCTCTTTTATTGGCACATTACGGACTACGCATTACTGGACCACTGGATTACACACACTTTGGTTGAGCAGATGTGTCAGACTGGTTGGATGTGTTTGGTCACTATGTTTAGCTAGAAAAAAAAAGCAAATTAAAATCCACTGACAGCTCGGTGAATGGTGTGTTCGTCCAGTCAGGTCATGTTGAGAATGATTTGATTGACACTTTTCCAAATATACACAAAACAAAACACGCAGATAACCAACGCGAGCAAGACTTAGTAAGTAAAAGAGAGAGCGGTTATCTATCTTCTGACTGGGCTTCTGTCGCAAATGAATGCCTATCGAGTCTCGCCAGAGCATGTGATATTCATTTATTTACATTCATTCATTAACTCAATCATACACCACCGGCCTCTGCTGACACAGGACAGAGGTTAAACATTAACTGATTCATAACCCACACATTGATGGAATAAACCTCTCTCTCTCTCTCGTTCTCTCCACCTGTCTGTCTGTGTCTGTCTCTCTCTCTCAGCTGGCGATGAGGAAAAGGACTTTGACATCCAGAGAGATGCAGGAATCATCTCGATTGCCCGCCGCCTCGATGCAGCTCGACGCTCCAACTACAACATGACGGTGCGGGTCACTGATGGCCACCACGTCACCACCACACAGGTAAGAAACATGAACCAGGACAAACTGAAGACTTTCACTAGAAGTAAAAAAAAAAAGTTAGGACCTGAGTAGAGATAACCAAAACCCAGTCCTCTGAACAAGCTACATTACCTTTTGAAATCATGAGCCAAAGTTGTACTTTTTGAACCAAAGCTACTACAAAACAAGATGCAGAACAACCATTTCCACCACAGTTACACACACCTTGAAGTCATTGTGCAAATCAACCCACTGACCTGCAACGGCTTTATTCAAGTTTGAAAATCTCTGATTTGGAATCTAATCTTGAATCATGCGGGCAGCAGCGGCTCAGGTGCCGCATGTGAAGCAACTTTGTGGCGCTGCCTTGCATATTTGATGTCTGTTCATGCTGAGCATCCATTTTCTCAAACCCTGTGTGTTCCATCTCCAAACCGCAGGCCTACATCCGTGTGCTGGACATGAATGAGCATCGTCCCGTCTTCGTGAAGTTGCTGTACAAGGTGAGAGTCGAGGAAGATGACATTATATTAGAATAAAGAATTCAGAGTGGTACACCCAAAAGGACATTCTTTAAATATAAGTAAATTGTTTTGGAACTACAATTCCTATAATTTGGGGGCTTTTGGAGGATGTAAACAGGGAGTATGCAACTTGTATGCAGTTCCTGTTTGCAAAGCACCTGTAGATGTACAGACAACTATCACGGGATTACTTTGATGCTGAAGAAAACTTAAAAATGTTGTGATTCTCAGGCAAGTGCCGGAGCTATATTTCTAAATATTCCTAAGAGGATTTATGGATGGACTTTTTTTATTTGCAATAAACATCGGAGACAGTGATGTTCCTGAACAGCATAATCAACCGGGGATCTAAAAACATGCATCATGTCATCACTCAAAGTCATTCAGATGCAAAGGTTTGTTTTCCCCTCGTCTGCCCCTCCCTCCAGCAGTTTGAGCAACACCGGTCTAAACAACTCAGTTTCTGGATACACAAATTATGATCGGTTAGGTCTGACAGTAAAATTACCACACGACAGCCGACCCCACCTACCTGAAGTATGTTCTTTTCTTGATTTTAAGTTGTATGTCATGTAGTTACATGCAAGAAGTCTCTTAACCATGACTTGTTGCAGCCATGTTGACTGATTCACATTAAGCCTGGGAAGGCCATGCTCTGGTTTTTGTGACTCTTGGTGGTAACCAGGAAGCCAGTTAAAGATATTTTCGACAAACCACTTTAACCATAAAGTATTGAAACTCTCTGCAGGACATCCAACAGACAGTACAAAGCTTCTGCGTCGCTGTTGTTTTTGTAATCACAGTCTCTGGTCCTGTCTCCAGCATGTCTCATAGCTCTAATAGAGCAATTTCGGGTTTTCTGTCCTTAAATCACTGTTCAAATTCAAATGTCAAAGCCTGGGAATTCATTTTGCCATCCAACCCTGTTGTTTCCTGTGTCTTTACTTTTTCATTACTTTGACAAATTCACCCATTTCCTCCTCCTCTATTCCTGTGTGTTTTTAAGGTGAGGGTACCTGAGGATACCTCCCCCTGGAAGGACATCCTGCAGATCAGCGCACAGGACGCCGACGCCAACAGTAAACTGGTGTACTCCATTCACAGCAGCCTGCATCCAGACAGCACCAAGTTCTTCCATCTAGACCCAAAGAGTGGAGTCCTGGTGATGACAGAGGAGCTGGACTACGAGACGATCTCTGTTCATACACTCATCGTGATGGTAATGGCAGTTATCGCAGTAGAAAACACTAGAATCGAATCGTGATTTACAAATAGCTTCATTATTATATTTATGTATCTAATTATTTTCATTTTTCTTTTTTTTGATCACTTTATCATCTTTTATCTGATTGTATGTATTATAACTGTAACGGTAAAAGTACTTTGGTCAACATTTGTTGAAATGAAATACAGCTCAAAATGCTTTCCAGCATGCCTTATTTTTGCATGTATTTAATTATCTACTAAGACACTGTCTGTTTAAAATGTGCTCTGGAGGGTAGTGCACGGTCATCCTGTAACCCCAGGGTTGGTGGTTAGATCCCAGCTCCTCCAGTCCATATGTCAAAGTGTCCCTGGGCAAGACACTGAACCCCAAGTGGCCCCCAGTGGAGGCCAGCATGGCAACTGTGTCCCCATCGGTGTGTGAATTTGTGAATTAGAATTAGACTGTTAAAGCTTACATTACTGTTAGAGTGCTTTGGGAACCGTTTCAACCATTTACCATTTAAAAAAAAAAAGTATCTTGAATTTAAAAGAAAGAGCAGACCATTTAAATGAAGATAAATTCACAATGCACCTAAAAGAGAAGAGAAGTAAAGCAACAAAAAACAACATTGCAATTTTAAATTGAAGAAACATGACCCACAAACACATAAAATAAAGGGGAAAAAAGAAATAAGCAAAACTGGTGCAGTATTCATTATTTGTTTATTACATTTGTCCAGCAGTTATTACTTTAAGAGCCTCAACAGTCTCACCACAGACACGAATACTTCTGCTCCTCATCAGGTGCGTGACCAGGAGATTCCAGTGAAGAGGAACTTTGCGAAGGTAGTGGTTCAGGTGGAGGACTGTAATGACCACTCGCCGGCTTTCCTCAGCCCCCGCTACGAGGCCAGCATGTCCAACCTGGCCGCTAAAGGCTCCGAGGTCATCCGGGTCAAGGCCCTGGACAAGGACGTGGGCAGCAATGCCTTCATCAGCTACTCTCTGCACTCAGGTGAGCAGCAAAGGTTTTATTTTATTTTATTTTTTTAATCTTTTTATTTTCGCTTGCTCCCTTTCAGCTTCGCTCTGCTTTACATTCATTCAGTTGCACAAATTGACACCTGTGACCTGCCTCCATTTTCTTATGTTGACTACTTAGCTCCACGGAAGCAAGAGTGTTCAGTAACCATACCTTGGAGATTAAAGTGTTTCTCAATTACCTTCTCAGCCGTGATTTTCTGTTTTTGGATTTGAAAGATTTATGGAGGAGCTGAGCCCTACAACTTGCATTGTCTTGCGATAGTGTACACATTATGGAACACATTATGCCTGCTGTGTATTTTATACAGCAAAGAACATCCGTCGTAACAACCAGTACCGTCTGAGATCCAGCCTTTTCCCCCCTTAAATCTAGAGACAGAAAGCAGTGCGATAGAAACTTTTTCCAGACCTTCTCTTGCTTATTACTGCAGTAGAATAAAGGAAATGGTGCTTTTATCTATAAAAATGTTCACACGATCTGTAATCTGTAACATCAGATAGATTTTATTTTACTTGTTATATAGGAACAGTTTACGTTCCTTTGCGAGTTAGATGTGATCGTCAATACAGCTCTTGTATATCTGATACAAACGTAACAGCAATCTCTAATCAAATTCACCTACCACTACCTCTTAAGCTCACTAATTAACATGTTACATCTTGTTTGTTTAATCCAAACAAAAACTGAAGTGTAATAGTTGAAAATGTGCTGTTTTTACAAGTGTGTATGTGCCAGACAAGTGCAGCAACATTTCAGTTAAATTGTGTAAGACGTTATTTCCTTTCTCCTTTCAGGGAATATCGACAACGTCTTCTCCATAGATCCAGAGCTGGGCTCCATCACTCTGTCCAAATCTTTGGACCTTCAGCCTCAGGACCAGTTCCACTTGACAATAAAGGCCACTGACCAGGGCTTCCCTCAGCGCAGCGACCTCTGCTCCGTCCACATCCACATCCGCATCTCCGACCAAACCCCACCTACCTTCCCCTCAAATGAATATCTTACGGAGATCAGTGAACTGAGCACACTTGGCTCTCCAGTGGTCACCATCTCAGCCTCCAGCCCTGCTGCAGTGCATTATGGGATAGAAAGTGGCAACCCAAATGGAATATTTTATATTGACCCCTACACCGGGTTGATTTCAATCCAAAAGCACCTTGATTTTGAGAACTGTGCCTCCTACAAGCTCAAAGTTACAGCTTCCACCACAGCTGGAGCCTTGTCCAAAACCCTCGTTTACATCTACGTGATTGATGAGAATGACAACGCTCCTGTTTTTCCGCAGGGGGAGTACCTTGGGCAAATAAGTGAGTCAGCGCACATCAACAGCATGGTTATGGGAGAAAGAAACACCCCTCTGGTCATCCAGGCTTTAGATGCAGACAAAGATACAAATTCTCTCCTGGTGTATCAGATCATTGAAACAGAGGCTCTGAACGTTTTCAAGATAGACTCAAGTATGGGCACAATCTCTTTAATTTCACCAGTTGACTTTGAAGCCAAGGCCGAGTATCACTTCACCGTGCAGGTAAAGGACTCAGGGGAGCCATCGCTGTATGCAGCAGTGCCTGCCAAGGTCACCGTTCGCATCCTGGACCTGAATGACTGCCCACCACAATTCACCACCCCAGTGTATGAGCCATCCATCATCTTCCCAGCTGTCAGAGGTACAGAGGTTGTGCGCGTCATGGCCCATGACGCCGACTCGGCAGTCTCATACAGCATCACCGAGGGGAATCTTCACAATGCCTTTTCGATTCACCCCAATGCTGGAGTCATCACCGTGAGCAATGTGTCTGAATTTAGGCCATTTTACCAACTGGTTGTCAAAGCCTCTGACGGCCTCTACAAAGATTCAGCTACTGTCAAGGTAAACGTAACAAACCTAACAGCCAGCGATCTTGGATTTGATCACATGGTGTATTCAGCAAGCGTAACTGAAAATGTAAAGACAGTCAAAACTTTGGTGGCACTCAAAACCAAAGGTTGTTATTTAAATGAGCCTCTTTTATATTCCGTGGTAAACCCAATGGGGACGTTTGCAATTTCCGAGACATCAGGCATTCTTGAAACAACAGGTATCCCTTTTGACCGAGAACAACAAGATGTTTATGACGTAGTGGTGAAGGTACAAGACATGAGAACACCACCTAGGACAGCTACAACCCAGGTCAAGGTTTTTATAGATGATGTCAATGACAACTCTCCACAGTTTCTCAACTTGCCTTTTTCAATGATGATTTCTGAAGCCTCTGAACCAGGAGATGTTTTGTATCAAGCAACTGCCATTGACAGAGATCTGGGAGAGAATGGATCCATCGTGTACTCACTGGAGGAAGACTACAACCTCTTCAGGATAGATCCTGACGTTGGTGATGTATCCCTTCAAAGGCCTCTTGACTTTGAAGCTCTGAATAAGTATGTGTTGACAGTCTTGGCAAAAGACGATGGGAATCCCAGTCTTGTCACAATGGCACAGCTCAGTATTCAAGTGAGGAATCAAACAAACCCAGTTTTTCAGACTCTTCTGTATCCGCTGAAAGTCCCCGAAAATGTCCCCCCATTCACCACCATCCTACACGTCCAGGCCAGGAATCCAGAGGGTTATCGGCTCATCTACAACCTTGAAGAGGAAAATGCCTCAAAACACTTTCACATTGATTTCAAAACTGGTGTGTTGACAGTCACCAACCCCCTCGACTACGAGAGCCAAACCATGCATGTGTTGACAGTTCGAGCCTCTGACTCTGTTACTGGAGCTTTCTCAGAGGCCTCCATTGAAATAGAAGTAGAGGATGTGAACGATAATGCTCCTGTTTTCTCAAAGCTATCATACTCTGTTAACATTGCTGAGGGGCTCCCGATCGGCACATCTGTGATACAGCTTTCTGCCTCTGATAGGGACTCCGGCAGAAATAAAGACCTTACCTTCCAAGTGGTGAAAACGGAGAGGAACGAGACTGATTTCTTTGGGATTGACTCTCATAGTGGGTTGATTGTCACAAAACAGTTGCTGGATCATGAAAACACCAAACACTTTAATTTGAAAATCAAAGCCACTGACAATGGCACTGTTCCTCTTAGTAGTGAAGCCTTTGTCTTCATAAATATCACCGACGTCAATGACAACCCCCCAGACTTTGTCAGCTCCCAGTATGAAGCCACACTGGATGAAATGGCAAAGTGTGGCCACATAGTCATCAAAATCCAAGCTTCAGATCCCGACACCGGGGACCTGAATAACCTCAAGTACAAAATCGTCTCAGGGAACGAAGGCCGGTACTTCAACATCAATGAATCCTCAGGAATCATCTCCTTTTCTAATGTCTGCAAGAGAAATCTGGATCCTTACTATAACCTGACAGTGGCGGTGTCTGACGGAGTGTTTCACAAAACAGCACCAGTCAATATTGACATGATGAACAGCAACAGGCATAGTCCGTACTTTAAGCAGAGCATCTACGAAGCAGAGCTGGCTGAAAATGCAGAGGCAGGAACTCGTGTGATCCGATTAGCGGCCATTGACCCTGACGATGGGCCATATGGCAGTGTCGACTACACCATCATTAACAAACTTGCCGATGAGAAATTTGCCATTGACAATGGTGGGCAGATTGTTACGACACAACCGTTGGACAGAGAGAATCCCACCCAGAGAGTCATAGCTATTAAAGTGATGGCAAAAGACGGCGGCGGGAAAGTGGCCTTTTGCACGGTCAAGATTATTCTCACAGATGAGAATGACAACATTCCTCAATTCAAAGCATCAGAATACCAGGTTTCAATTCAGTCAACTGTAAATAAAGGCTCCCCTGTCATTCAGATCATGGCTTATGATGCAGATGAAGGCAAAAATGCAGATGTCACTTACACAGTGGATGAAGCTGAAGAGGTGACCGAAGACATTATTGAGATCAACCCTTTCACTGGAGTTGTGAGTGTCAAAGAGAGTCTTGTTGGCATGGAGAACAAGATCTTCAACTTCAAAGTCAAAGCTCGTGATGGCAGCCTTCCTTTCTATAACTCCACAGTCCCCGTTCAGGTCAAAGTGGTTCCTCCTGAGGTTCCTCTTCCGAAGTTCTCGGAGCCTCTCTACACCTTCTCAGCTGCAGAGGACATCCCTATAGGGACAGAGCTAGGCTCTGTGAAGGCGGACTCTGACCTGCCCCTTATTTACAGCCTGGTGAACGGGAATACTGTGGAAAGCAACAAAGACAAAGTGTTCAGTTTGGACAAAGAAAGCGGAACTTTGCTGTTGCAGAAGACCATCGATCATGAAAAGACAAAATGGTATCAGATTGACGTGATCGCTCAGGGGAGCCACAACGGGACAGATGTTGCATCACTGGTGTCAATCAGCATCCAGGTCAAAGATGTGAACGATAACCAGCCGGTGTTCGATGCAAACCCATACAGGGCCTTTCTGGCTGAAAACATGCCTGCTGGAACCACTGTTATTCAGGTGAGACCAAGAAAGAACGTTTTGTTTTTTGTCTTTACTAGCTGATAGTCACTGTGGATGGACGGAGTATATAAATGTTAGGTGCAACAGTGTCAGCTCCGTACTTTTTGGTTCATTTAAAATGTATCTAAAAGCTAAATGTTAAATTTGCCCTGTAGTACAGATATATAGAAGACAAAATATTATAGTTCAATCACCAGGATCTATTGATTCTACGTGGCACCTCAGAACACTTGATCAAAACCCAGATGGTTCTTAGAACAAGGTAAATGTAAAGAAGATGATTATAGAAGCTGATGGAAGCATTTCCCTTGTTTTAGCCTAATGCTTTAGTCTAAGATGAAAGTGATATAAATGGTCTCCCCTAACTCCCAGAAAGACCGCAAACAAGCTTGTCCAAAATGTCAGCATGTTTCATAGAAATGCTTCAATCTGAAATGAAATTCAGTGTCCCCACCAAATGCTCATCTTCACCTACAGGTCACCGCCAATGACCCAGACGCAGACACCAACGGTCTCGTCACCTACAGCTTGGAGTCGCTACCTGATGACACTACGGCGGACATCATTGAGGTATTCTCCATCGATGGAGAGAGAGGTTGGATCACCACCGTACGGAAGACGGACTGTGAGATGACCAGGGTTTACAGGTTCAGCGTTGTCGCCGTAGACCACGGCAGTGACATCAAGCTGTCCTCCAGCGTCCTGGTGGAGGTGACGGTGACGGACGAGAATGACAACCCGCCAGAGTTCTCCGATGACGTGTACCGCGGCTCAGTGGTGGAGAACAGCAGTCCCGGGGAAGTCATTGTCTCCATGACGACCACAGATGCTGACGTGTCACTGGAGAACCGCCTTGTGACGTGTTACATCACAGGTGAGTCAGTCTTACTGTGTATTTATGAGTGTATGTTTGCAGAATGTCAGTTTGTGTTGCTCCCTTGTGTGTTTAGGCATTTGTTCTCAAGTCATTAAGTTTGTATGCATGTGCGCACAAAAGTGTTATTATGTGTCACTCATATACTCGCTTGTGATAATGTATTTGTGTGTGTTTATCAGCCAAATTACTGTCCCATTCAAGTACACTGTGGGATTTATCAAGACATTAATGAGGTGAAACGAAATCTCTGTTAATGGCCCTCAACTGAATCATGTTATTATGTTATTCAGTAACAGATTAATCGCAAAGAGAAGCAGGTTGACAAGCCGACAAGACAAGAATACCAACTGGATGCCCTGCAGCTCACAACAAAAACAAAGCCTCAAATTAATGCAAATCCTCCATTTACCTCCAGACAGTTAAAGCCAGACTGATCTAAAGGAGCTCACTGTCACAACATTGCTTTTTGGAAAATGTAGCAGAGGAACATTTGCATTGGATTGTTTTATTTTCTTTTAATAAATGGTAGGGTTTGGCTGATGCTGACACTGGCTTGTCAAGAAGAAACAAAAGCAGATGCGTGCATTGGACGTTAAAGATGCCCACCCACCTCTATGATTCATGTGAGGATTTTACTTATTCAGGAGTGTCCGTCTACAGCAGAGCTGCTTCACACAGCACAATATCACAAAATCAGATTTTATTGTGAAAGTGAATGAAGCTTAATATGTTTTTGGATGAACATAAATATTTACAATGCTGTGAGGTGTAAGTGAGAGCAGCACTCGGTGCCAAAGAGAACCAACATTTAAGTTCAAGACTTCAGTTTTGCAACTCCCTGTCTGAAAATAATTCAAACTTGAGGTTGAAGCATTCGATCGGTGAGCAGCCTAGACTTCTAGGATGGCTCCATCAGCATGTGTCACCTGTCAAACAGGTGGTTGACTGTCTGTGATGCAATCAGCTGCAACACACAGACTGATGGCCGCACTCAGCCGGTGTCAGCTGTCGAGTCGGAGGAAAGACTGTTGACATTTTCACGTCAAAGATAAAAGTTTGTAAGAACATAATAAAATGCAGAGTACCCAGGTGAGTCAGCCCAATGTTAAAACCTTCCCCACAATCTGTAAAATCAAGATGGCAAACAGAAATGATTGAATTATTCATCAGGAACAATGTGGCATCGGTACTCAATATCAAGGATGCTGCTGTATTAAATAAAAACGTTATATTTCACAGAAGGCAACAGAATGTTAGACACACTATATTATTAAAGCAAAGGCAGACAACAAATATTTAGTACAAACAATCAGACACGATGTAGGACAGCCTGAATGATGAACAGTAAATCAATACTGCATGGATTTCCTTACAAATATCTCTTCTGTCAAGGCCTTATTCCCCCCTTTTTTTTAATTATATGTTAACTAATGCTACAGCACAGGAAAAACTAGAACACATAAATCACAAACTGCAAACAGTAGGGAATAAAATAACCCATAAACATTTCCTCCCACATTCACATTTACACACAGGAAAAACAATACAACACCAAAAGATTATAATAAATAATTCATGATGAAAATGATAGATAGATGATAGTTGCAGTAGAATGTAACTCCCACAGAAAGACATGAGCTCAGTATCCGCAATGGTAGCGACATCCCTGCTTAAACTTCCCTTGACTCACTAAAGAAATGTTTAACTATCTGTCTAACTACTAACTCCGTTCTTCATCACACATGCAGACGGCGACCCGTTGGGCCAGTTTGCCATCATCCAGGAGGACGAGGGCGAGTGGGGTTTGATCGTGAAGGAACCTCTGGACAGAGAGACCAAAGACCGATACACGCTCAAAGTCACGGCCACCGATGGGAAGTTTGAGGCCCCGGTGACGGTGGACGTCCACGTGCTGGACATAAATGACAACAGTCCACTGTGTGAACAGGTGAGGAAGGTTAACAGATCGCATAGGCAGGTCAGTAGCTCCGTATGAAAATATAACCGAAAGGAAAAATAGTAAGTGTTCGATAATGAATGGAATAGAGAATCAAATATTGAAAGTAGTACTAATAGTTAAGGTCATGGCTTCAAAGTAGTATAAAATGAACATAAACAACAAAGCACATCAGACGCACTCCCGCCTGGGAGATGCTTAGTATAATAGTCTTCTTGGTCACTGGGAACAGTTAACAAAAATTCATTTTTATTTTCTTTGTGCCTTTAATTGTTCCAATAATGTCTCTCATTGAATTAAGTCTTCATTTACGAGTAACAATACACCATGCCTGCCTCACAGTGCCTCCTGAAACCTTCTCTAATAAAGAACCTCATTAGTCTGGCGTTCATTACACTTGTTTTAGTGAAGAACAAATTAAGAACACACTCAATATTTGTGGGTTTTACATGAAAACTGTTGGATTTTAAGACTCCTATCAAATATCTGTGGACCTCCACGAACCTAAAAATTTGATATAGGATGTAATCCCAATTCCTTCCAAACTATAAACCCCCTCATGTACTCGTGTATAGAGCACCGCAGCTGCAATAACAGAACTGAATACAGTACATCCAAACTCCCGTCACCGCCCCCACACACAGCCAAGAACACGTCAATATCAATTCTGAGAGGAACGTCCTACACTCCAAACAGGAAATGTAGCACTAAAGTCATGTTCTCAAGTGTAAACAGAGGTTGTTTTTTTTTTCCCTAACAATAATAATATTTGGCGCTACAAGCCGTCGTTGTGTCAAAAAGCACTTGAATATGGTTAACGTATTGATTCCTGGCAGTAAGCATTAGGTCAAAAGATGGCAAGAGGAGGAAAAACTAACCCCAGTTCAGGAAATTCTTGCATACGCTGCAACCTAGTGGAAATGTTCAAGTAATATATAAACGTTAAGCTTCTATATAGTTTGATTTGGTTTAAAAATGTGGTGCTGTAACACAAAAAATGACCATAAATAGTATTGTAAACCTTTGATCTTATATTTAAGATAATATTTAGTTGCCTAATCTTTGTAACATTAATTTGACAGAGAACATTTGGTAGTTTATCCATTTATCTTGAAATTTACCATTTTTTTATAGTAAAAAAACAAACAAATTCTATAGGAGAGTAAGCATAATAGAATATTTTCAACATTTTTGGGTAAACAGTATGATTTTGTTCTTTCTGACAAACACACAAAAATGTACTTTGCTTCATTTGGTGACAACACTTTTGTCCAAAGCAACTTAAAAAAAAAAGGACGCTGAAGGAAGTGGGGATTGAACCGCAGACTACCTTGTGGGAACTGTGGCTCTGAATGTTAAAACACTTTCATCTTTTGAAAATAACTCTTGATGTAAGGATCAACTGCTTCAAATTTAACTTAAATAATGAATTCTGACCGGTGCTATAATGTTTAAATAACCTTTTCTCTTCATTACTGGAGCTCAGTAGCTGTCATTTTATTTATCCAGCACTCTGCAGCTTGACTGAGAAAAGTGCTATGCAAATGCAGCCCTGATTATTGTTGTTACCCCCCTATTCCAGCTGGTGTACACGGAGGCGGTGATGGAAAACTCGCCCTCCAGCACGTTTGTGCTGAAGGTTTCGGCTTCGGATCCAGATGTGGGAGCTAATGGCCAGATCTCCTACACCCTCCACGGTCCGGATGCCGACAAGTTCCATCTCGACCACAGGACAGGTACACGGTGGCGTCTGTTTGAGGTCAAAACACGAGAGCTCCCGCTAAGTGTTTGTGTTGGCGATACCACCGGCACTCTGCAGCTGCTCAAAGAGGGTCTGTGCTGAACAGGGCCACAAACGTTTCTATTGTCATTCCTTTTTTCCCCACAATTCACCTCACTGATATCCATCACTTTGTTTGTCATAACATCTTTCACTCATGTCCGATTGACTGCAAGATATCTGTTTTTAGCCGTGCTAACAGACAGCTTGTAGATAGTCGGAGAAGTCAATTTGGTACAGATGGAAATATCTTGACAACTGCTGGATCCCAAAGGATAAATCCTGTAGAGTTAAGTGGTCCGACTTTTTATTTAGAGCCACCGACAGGTAAAAATGTCCACCTGTCCAACACTTATATACATATAACACTGAAGACTATATTTATAACAGCCTTAGCAATGCTAACATAGAAGGGTAGCATGCTATATATAATAAGTTTAACATTGTGTCCTCTTGTTAATGATAGTGATGATTTAAAAAGGCTAGCTGGAAAACTACTGTAGCTGGTGAGCTAACGGCTAACACACTAGCCAGCTGGGAAACAAGCCAGGCAACAAGTTACCAAGAGATGTTCACATTTATGGTGGGACATGCTAGTTATATATTAAAAAAGCTGAAGGAAAATTCTGCCCAGTTCTCAGTATAAAAACGTAATCATCTGAAGTGTTTAGGACTCCTATTTGTTGATCTGTAGATTTAAAATAATAACATTGTAATCTAAAGTGGCTCTCCCCTCATTCCTAACATGCTAAACCTGACCATCCTAAATGTTGCCTAACGCGAGCACGTAATGATGCTAGCATAAGATAGCATGCTAAAACATAAGCTCACTAGAGGGATAGAAAAGATGAGCCTGACGAGCTTTTCTTCTCATTGCCAAAAAAAAACATTAAATCTGGAAACTGCTAATAAACAAACCGTAAAACTGAAAATATAATTTGTACATAGATCTCTGTGAGAAGTCTGATTATTATTGTGTGTTTTTGTGACACAGAAAAATGACAAACCAGGTGACAAGCTTATTTTGAGTTTCATTGTGACTTCAGTACTTGTGTCCATCGTTCTCCAGGAGAGCTGTTTACTCTGGCCGTGTTGGACCGGGAGAAGGAGGTCCGGTACAACCTGGTGGCGAAGGCGACGGACGGCGGGGGGCAGTCGTGTCAGGCAGACATCCTGCTGTTGATACAGGACATGAACGACAACCCGCCTCACTTCTCCTCCAGCCACTACGAGGTCACCGTGTTTGACAACACGACCGTCCGAACTCCCATCGCCGTCATATACGCCCAGGACCCAGACACAGGTAGGCTGAGGTTTGAAATGTCATTATGGGAGCTGTGAACGTGCAAGTGGGAGTTGCAACACAATAAGACCATTATATTGTTACTGTCAGGTCAGAACACGTTGTGACAACCCCTTAATCCTGGTATCAGCGAGCCTTAACAATATTAAAGCCAAATGCACAGGCTTGCCTTTGTGTTTACAGTGTGTGTGTGTGTGGACGTGGTATTACTAATTCTAAACATAATAAAAAGACTAAGACATTCCCAACAGAGTTTTGCTTTCTGAAACGCCCACCTGATACCTCACGAGTGTGTCACTGCGGCCGCACAGGGATTTTAACCCTTAACCCTGACAGCATTCACGTCTTGCTTTACTCATTAGGTCGCAGAAATGTTAAATCTTCCAGCTTCTTGTTATTTGTGATACGTTTTACATAAATAGTGTTCAGCTCCAGATTCTGATATTGTATCTAGTATATTTTCACCAGAGCTGGTTGATTGGTCCATCAGTTTGGTTAAAACTGAAATATTCGTCTCCCTCATGACAAACTGTGAGCACTTTGTTGATCCTCTGACTTCTCATTTAGCGCCCTCATCAGGTCAAAATTACATCACCGTTCGGGCCTCAGCTGCACTTTGTGTCTAGAGCCAGTTAGCATGCTCAAATGGTAAGCTAAGATGGTGAACATGGTATTATATTATACCAATATATCTGCAAAAGAATCTGCATGTTTGTATTGTCATTGTTAGCATGCTGACAATAGCGTGTACCTCAAAGTACCACTGTAGGCGAGTCTGCTAGCACAGCTCATAGCTTGTAACACATTGTTGGACGCATAAAGTACAAATGTCGACGGGTTCATACAGTCAGGTCCATAAGTATTTGGACAGTGACACAATATTTATACTTTTGCCTCTGTGCACCACCACAATGGATTTGAAACGAAGCAATCAAGATGCGATTCAAGTGTAGACGTTCGGCTTTAATTCAAGGGGGTTAAACAAAAACATCACATCAACCTCCATTTAATTATGCATTCATGAGTTTGGGTTCCGGGGACACACTGAATTACAACTATTGGTGCCATGATGAACCCTCGCTCCAGTGGGAAAAGTCACCAAAATCACTAAGAATCATCCTCCTCTCTGGAAGATTTAATTTATCAAGAGCAGAGTGAAGGACAAACAAACATGGCCATCATTAGGCAGACTGTCCTTTTCCTTCTTTATTCCTTGTTTCCTTTGTGTTACTTCTTCGTGACTCTGTTTTTATTTTTCTCTTCGTTCCTGTGATTGACATAATCCTCTCGCTTGTTTTTTTAGTTTTATTTTTTTAAATCTCACTGAAGCAAATGTGTCATCCTGTCTGTGTTTCAGCACACAATTTGATCACACTGTTTTTTTATCACTTCAGTGTTTTAGCACCGAACAGACACCCAGCAAATCTTCTGGTTGAAGTGCGCTGCCATAATTTGGTGTTTGAATGTTTTATTCATTGGTTGCCTTAAATATACTGTACTATATAAATATACTCATTTATGCACACACACACACACACACACACACACACACACAGATCTGGGTAGGGAAACAGGAGCAGACAGAACAGGTAAGCCACTCCTTCAGATGTGCAGCAGCTTGTCCTCTTTCTCTACACTGGAAAAGTTCACCCAGGCAACAATGACCAATGAAGTTTTTTTTTTTTTTTTTTTGGGGTTATATTTCGTTTGCCAAATAAATGTGAAACAAACAACTTTGACACAGAAGACACACAAACGTTAGCGGCCACAGAAGGTAAAGACGGAAATCAAGATGCTGTTGATTCGGTAGATGATGTGAACAACCGTGTTTGTGATTTAAAAGCCAGATCTGATCATTTTAATCTGACACAGAGAAATATATAGGTGGATGTGTGATACGATGCATTTGTATCATTATCGTACTTCCAAAGTTCATTAAGAAAGAAACTGGTGACGGAGCAGTTATCATTTTTCATAACTTGGGATTTTTTTTTTGTGGCATTTTTCTCTCTAATGGACATTTCAAACCGCATGTTTGCTGAAGCTTCGTTTGAGTTTGGCTTATAATCCTGGCACTCCCATTAGCCTGTGCAATTATCCTAAAAATGATCTTGTTATCCTAAAACAGCAGTTCGCAAACATCTTAGCTTGTCACCTCTTTTTGCAAGTCATCCTTCATTTCAGTGAAGACAGAAACAGGAGTGTTTTTAATCGCTTATCACTGACAAATGTACGATTCAAGACCAAAAGATTTGATAATGAGCACAAAAAAACCCCAACTCTGAGATAATCATTTCATTGAGAACTGGCGTGTATGTGGCGTGACATCACTGTAGAGGTGCGATTGTTTTATTCACCTTTATAGCTCTAGCTTGCAGGTGCGCGTGTAGAAGATTTTTAATGGAGGAACAGGAAGAGTATGTATTTCCTCACTACTAATAACAACGCGGCAAATTCTTGTGATTTTTCTTTGAGATTGTTTCACCTGAATAAACATTAGAGGGCTAAAACTAGACTCATGTTGTGACCTCCCAGGTTTAAAACTACACTCGTAAACTAAACATCATAGGTGTGGTGTCACCAGGCCTCTTGTCTGCAGGGCCGACAGATGGAGACGGGTCTTAACACTTTGACCTAGAGCAAGACATCTAATCATCTACTGGCCATATTGCTCTGGATATCCATGGTCCCAACATGGATGTATAAAGTGAAATTGCAATTACACGGGTTGGCCACTATGTCATATTGGCTTCAAAGCCTGGCGCGCTCCCTGGGGGCTCAAACAAGATGATTCTTATGTGTTTTGGCGGCCCTCCGAACTTTCCTCCAGCACCACCAGCGCGCTTTCTTATCCTCGAGAAATGTCAAAATGTTATGAGCAGATAGCCGTGGAATTTGCAGAGCACATTCATGCTCCCAAAGAAACAAATCCCTTTGATTTTAATGATTTTTTGGAACATGTATAAAACTATAAGCAGTTTGTCATCTTTTGATCACACTGTTGAAAGTTATATGATGTTTTTGTGTTTTCCCTCTCTGGCTTGTGTCTTCACTTCTAACCATAAACACACCTTGTGCGAATCCAGGTGTGGTTGTCGTTACAGCAACTTCTTGCCTAATTTGTTTTCCCTCTCAGAGAAAAGAATCCAGGTGTCAAAAATACCTGGGTGACGTGACTGAAAACTAAATGACCTGTTAGACGTGTTATATTTGTCATTTTCTTTCAACAAATGAAATCAGATTTTTAATAAAAAGTAATCATTTACATCTCCTCCAGGGATAAATGCCGAGGTAAAGTACTCCCTCCTGGCGGGCGACAGCGGCTACTTCTCTCTGGAGGAGTTTTCGGGGATCCTGCGGCTGGAGCGACCCCTGACCCCCGACACCCCGCCCACCTTTGAGCTGAAGGTGAAGGCCACTGATCGCGGCCTGCCTCGTCACCTCTACTCTGTCGCCACAGTGACGGTGGACGTGGTCTCCCTGGACGACTACCAGCCCGTCTTCCTGAGCTCAGACTACACCGCTCAGGTCCCAGAATCCTTGGCAGTCGGGTTGGAGGTGCTGAGCGTCTCCGCCCTGACAAGAGATGGTGGAGGGCCAGATCCCATCTCCTACCGCATCGTGTCCGGCAATGAAGACGGACGGTTCCTGCTGGACTACCGGACAGGTTAGAAGCAGTTTTGTCCATCTTTCTCACACTTTGTTTTCTACTACTCACTCATCTGAGGAGTGTGGTGATCATTTGTGTTCACTCCAGCGAACTGTGTCCCTGCTGCTCGATGAGCAAGCTGGATGTGAACAACGCAACGATCACGTTTGTTTGAAAGTCATTCTGAGAGAGAGAGAATACACTTCTGCCAATGCTTTTGACGTAACAGAAATCATTAACACAATCAAAAAGTTATATAAAAGTCTTCGGTGGACAGTGCAGACGAGACAAAGTAAAGTTTTCCTTGTTTTTGTAAGTACATTTTTAATTAATAGTTTTCTTCATTTCCTTTTTATTTTTTTGTACACTGAATGAAAACAGGGAATGACTCGATAATTTTCGGCTTTTGTTCACAGAACGATTCAGAATTATGAAACAATTGGGGGTTTGCCCAACGTGACAGCAAAACACTGGGAAGTGTCAGACAGTCCACAAATCTCTGAAAGTGTAGAAAGAAATGATAATAGCAGATATATAAGGAAATATGTTGAATGTAAGAATTAGAGTACAGATATTACTTTACATTACTTTAGTGGACGTTGGTGTGTTAAATAGAATTTTAGCACGCAGGGAAAACTTATCTTATGAGCGTTAAGGCCCAGATTAACTTGTTGTTGCGTCATATATTTTGGGCTGCATTTGTTCGATCCGCACAGACTCGTGTTGGCATGAGCAGCTGCCGAAATTTCCATCAGATGGACGCTCACGGCCACGCGGATGCGGAGAGTGTAATCTGTGTTTTGGGCCTCGTTTTGGGTTGGCCATCAAATACATGTGTGTTTCCTGGTAGATTGTTTTGTAACATGGACGCTGTCTCTTTACTGTTCACCTGAGACCAATGTGACGAAAGATGAAATAGTAATAGTTGCCACTGCGATAACGTTCCTGAGTCTCCTGAGTCTATAATATAACCTGGTGTTTTGGCATCTGATGAACCTTTAAACTCAAGGATCTGTTGCTGGAGCTGGACTTTCTGGATAGCACTCCATCGTGTCACTGGTACCTGGAACAACACGGCTGTCGCCCGTCAGGTGGTGGTGTGCCCATGTGTGCTTCTTCACGAAGATCCATTTAGCTTTAACACCACAAGAGCGAGGACAGCTCTGGAAGGCAAGAGACATTCCGGTCAGTCGTCACGTCTTCAAAATGCTTGAATAGCGAGACTTGGTTTTAAAAGTAAGGTTGGGTTTGGGCATGTTGCTGATGGTTTACGATCGAGCCCAAGTGATACGTTTCGTCAGCAAGAACATACTCAGCTACTGTACACGGAACACAATGTCAGGGACTTCAGATGCACTGTAGGGGTTAGGGAATAACCTGTCAACGAGGGTCCTCACAAAGTACACATGTACAAATGCGCGTGTTTGTTGGAGCAGTATGGCCCAAATATAATCAAAGAAAAGCCGTCTTTTAGTTTTAAATGTGTCAAATTAAAGGACCTGTAGCATTTTGAAACGGTCTGTTTGAGTTTCTCTTGTGTGTACACAATGAGAAATGTGTGAGACGGAGTCATTTAAGTTGACAGTGACAGATGACCTTCACCCAGCTTTCTTCCTTCTGAGAAGTCGCATCACGCTGTGCAGGGCGAGCTGCATTGAGCAAAACACAAAACGGAGCAGAGACGAACCCTTATTGACAGGAAGCTGGCAGGGGGGAGCGCGTGCAGTCGCCGCTGTACGTAAACCATATCTCTGTTGATATCAAAGACACAACGTGCAGGATTTTAACAGCAATAAGTCACTGCCACCTTAAATCTGAGTCATTAGCACAATTGCCTGCACAAACACGATTGTTACAAAGAGGAATGTCTGCCTCTGGTGGTTTCTTCAGTGCGATTACATTGTGTGAGTGTGGGAGGGACAACCTGCTGGATTATGGGAATGATTTACACTAATAGTGCAAAAAAAGGGATTGCTTTTATAGAGCTTGCAGCAGTGGCAGGTGGTGGAAGGAGTTAAAGGTTGATGGGAAACCAGTGCCAAGACTTTTATTCAGGCAAGAAAACAAAAAAGTTGCCAGAGAGGCAAAGACTTGTTTGTCTGTTTTGTTTAGGCATATTAAAATGGAAACGGAGTAAATCTTTTGCCAGAAGTTGACTTTGTGCTTGTTGTCGACGGCTTTATTGGACATTTTGAACTTTTGAAAGGTTCACAGCTGAGGTTAACAGGAAGGCACACGACAAGAGAGACAAACGGGGCCTTAAAGTAGTAAAAGGTATTAAATAAGTTTAGCAAAAATGAAGACCCGTAAAGTATTAAAACGTCTTAATCAGCATTTTAAGAGGTATTATTTTTCGAACATAGATTCAAACAGACTGTCTATGATTTAATCTAATTTATGGCCAATGTTGTATTTCTTAGGCCAAATAGAAATGTTTGTTAATGGAAATGTTTTGTTAAGGTGAGTGAGAGAGAGTGTGAGCATGTGCCTTTGGGTTAGTCGCTACTTTATTCTTTGGAGGTTGGATTCCGATCTGAATGAGCTCAAACTAAAAACTAAAAAATGTAAGGTGTGCTGCTGATAACCAGTTACAACTTGTGGCGTTGTGTTTAAAAAGGTCTGGAATTGAACTTGAGGATTCCTGCATATACCCTTGACGACAACACAGTACACACTCACGCCAGTAAAACTGAGAGATAAACAAATTTAAAAAATGACGTGGTTTTGCCCACACAATAACAACATGTATCAGATAATTAAACCTTTAGGAACAACTGAATCATTAAGGTAACATAATTAAAACCGGAAGGATGGATTTAACACAGCCTAGAGGTTAGAAGCAGGCTGAATACTACTTCTTCCTGTTCCCAAATCCTCCGCTGCCTCAGTTGGGTGACAAGGTAGCAGGTGAGTCCTCAGATTCGTTGTCTGATGATCTGATCAGCACGACTTGACTCGCTTTTTTCTTCCTACATTAGTTTACTGGAAGGCCAGTAGGGCTGCAGGCGCATACATACAAGCTGTACTCCCCGTGTGACACTATATCAGTGAGCGGTCTGTGAAAGCAAGCACTTACTATACAGTCTATAATATGCCAACTGAAGTTACACTGTAATTAGCTGTCTGTTCTCCCTTTTAATCATTAAAAGCAACGGAATTGAAAGCAGCTCCAGTGATTTCAACACGTGTGAGCTCACAGACGGCACACTGAGCTGTGTACACCTGGGAAAAACTAAGACGGACTGTAATCAGATGAGACGCAGGAAATAAAAACTGTTAATGAGGCCACTGATGCAACAATCTGTAAGTGGTCCTCCATGTTGGTTTGCAGAATTGCCCACACCGGCCTCATAGACCCAGAGATAATAACAGGATTGCAGGTTGCTTTGCATCAGCGCCTCGGATTTGATCTGAATCTAAATGTACAAACCACCGATCAGCCACCGTCAAAATCTCCCTGAGCAAGGCACTCAACCTCATGATGGTGCCTAAATGTGTATACATGAGCAGTAGAGCTTCTGTGTGTTGAACAGTGTATACTGCTGGTGTACTGGCAGAGCAAGAGTGTACACAAGAGTATGAATGAGAGGTGGGGGATGGATAGAAAGGGGGAAAACTGGAGCTCAGCCGCAAAAAAAAAATTAAATAAGTGAATAAATAAATAACACAGCTCTGGCTGGTTGTACAGATCTCCTTGGTCTCAGAGAAATCAGTAACAAAGCAATGCACAGTATGTCCCGTGTGTACGAGGCGCAAACAATCTACTTGTTGAAGGAAATGCCTCCAGGTTTCAACAAGTAAATTATTTTGCGTCTCGTGCACACGGCACAGATCTCACTTCGTTGAGTTCTCTGAGATCAAGGATATTGGTGCAGCCTGAGTCTGAATGATCCGTTTTCAGGCTTTGTGCGGTATAATAAGCTGAATAACTGAGCTGTTGTCTCCTCAGACCTGTTCAGTGTAATCAACATAAAACACTTGGAACAACACTCGCTGTCTCCAAGTGAACATAAAAGCTGACTCATCAGAACACAAATAACATATTTAGATTTGGTTTGTTGGCAATTGAGAGAGATGTGATTTAGATGGGAGTTTGCGAGCGAGTCAGGTTTGTACTGCTAAGGGAAGAACACCGAGATGGGTAAACTATGAAAGATGTATACAATATTACCAGACTTGTCCTTTTTAAAAGCACCTCAGTAGCAGCTGCTGAAAGAGAAGATGACGTTTTATCATTTACTCTGCTGTCCAGATGTTTCTAGCAGATCCTGCTGGGATTTAAACCAGCAGCCCTCTGTCTTCAGATTTCTTCCTTGTATCATAAAATCCCCTTAAACGTGATATACCAGCTGTATTTCAATCAGATAAACTCCAGCTGAAACATTGAACTTGTTTATGTCGTATAAAGATTTTTTTTTTTTAAACCTGCTGGCTTAATCCAGATGGTTTTGATTAAAGAAGAACTTTTGCACAAACCTGATATTTTACATTTTCATCAATCTGCCGATTACGCTCTCTCTAATAATTTGGTCTGTGTCAGAAAATAGTTTAAAGAAATTCCACAATCATAATTTGTCTCTTCAAATTGCATGTTTTTATTCAGCCAAAGTCAAAACCTCAAACACTTTCAATTAACAATCACCAAAACCTTCGAAAAGCATCACATTCTCACAACTGACCTAGCTGAATA
The DNA here is from genome assembly GCA_036023855.1 of Gadopsis marmoratus. Lineage (NCBI taxonomy): Eukaryota > Metazoa > Chordata > Actinopteri > Centrarchiformes > Percichthyidae > Gadopsis > Gadopsis marmoratus. The sequence continues at coordinate 28,972 of JAVQJF010075178.1, forward strand.
TTCGGCATTTTAGCTTGAAAATGCCTCAATTATCAAAATAGTTTCCAGATCTGTAATCTCTCAACTGAGATATTCAAACCCAAGCTGCCGTGTTTTCCATGGCTTCAACATCATCTAGAAGTGCTGTGCATCATTCACTTCAGAGTGATATATTTGGTATTTCTGAAACACATTGAGGTCTTGACTGGAATTTAAAACTAAGCTTTGTGACTTTGAAGAGTGCTCAGCCATGCAACATGTATTTGTAATGATAGACCCAGAGGTGGATCTGACGGGGCTTGTAGAACTTCACAGAAGGAAAAAATCGAGATCTTGCACACATTTTATGAATCTCACAGTACTAAGGTGAACTGGGCAGCTGCGTACATTGTACTTCTGTTGAATATCAGAGGTAACTGCTTTAAAAGTCAAGGATTTCATCACCCCCAACAAATCCACAGTGCACTTGTTTTTAGCTATGAAAACCAAAGTAAACCAAAGGTTAAAGACGTGGAAAGGTTCTGACATTCAGTGTTTACCTCTCGGTCTCGCAGGCCTCCTGAGCCTGATCGCACCGCTGGACTTTGAAGTTTCCCGGGAGCACTACCTGTCTGTAGAGGGAAGTCGCGGCAAGTCGTCCCTCAGCGACATCACCACGGTTATCATCAACGTGACGGACGTGAACGACAACGCGCCAGTGTTTGGACGGGGCGACTACAGCGCAGAGATATCGGAGGATCTGACGCCTGGAGGCCTGGTAATGAAGGTAAGAGCTGAGATGAGACACACAGATGCATGTTTGTATACAGAAACGCAGTGTTTGTTGGGTAAAGAGATGCTTTAGGGCAAAATTGATGTTTGGTATTCACGCATTTAAAAGGTATGTTACAAACTGGTGTAAATGCTCAACTCGTGGCCCTAGAGGCTGCACTGCTCTTCACACCCACCTGAACCAACCCAGAAACTGAGCAGGTGTGAAGCCTTTTTTTCTTATATTCATTTATGTGGCAAACGGAACATGCAGCAATAACAAAAGGATGGCGCACGGCTACCGTACAACAAATATTACTTGAACAAAGGAAGGTCATTCTTCAAAAAGGCACCAAAGATTTACAAAATAGCTTTTGTGTCACCTGATTGTATTAACAGAATATATTTAAACATACACGGGCAGTTACCTTTCTCTATAACTCATTGTGCTTTCATGCTTAGATTCAAACCTACATCCCAAACGATTGTCATTACAAAGGTTGCAGCTCCTCTGGTTTCTATCCAGCCCTTGATATCTTCCAATGATCTTAGATTCTGGTGTTGTTGATCAGTGTATTTAACTGGAGAACATTTCTCAGTTATCTGTAGCTTCAGAACAGAACATTATAATAATAAATAAAACACGTGTAGGTACACACCTGGCAGGTTGCTGATGACTCAGGTAATAAAAAGAGAGATTACACACAAACAGTTCAGGGCGTACGCAGACCATTCTACTTGTGAAAAGTCGCATACATTTGTATTTCTAGACGCACAATAACAACATATGAGTTGATCTCGCAGCCTGTCAGTGATGTACATGTGTAAAAAACAGATTAAACACACACGCAGTTATCTGACAACATGTCAGCTGTCATCTGTCAGGCCAGCAGCAAAGATAACGCAGCTCTGTGGCAAGGCAGGTTGATGATATGTCATATGGTTTCATATTTGACATTTTTTCTTCCGCCGTGCTCTGTTCCCATCTCTCTGTTTTCACCATTTAACGGCAAATGTCAGGTTGAACCTTTTCACACAATTTGTCTCCTCCGTCATCAGAGAAAAGACTGTGATTCATTGTAGAATGAGCTAAAACCTTGGCGAGAAAGAGGAAAACTCAGCTCGCGTCATGGGTATGATTCCTCAGCTCCCTTTCTTCACCTCCAGGTAACAGCCACCGATCAGGATGGTCCCATCAACAACCTGCTGCGTTACTCCATAGTGAGCGGAGACCATCTGCAGCAGTTCTCTATTCACTCTCGCAGTGGAGAGATCACTGTCCGCACTGCGCTGGACAGAGAAGAGGTCAGTGTGTGTCTCAAAGAAGTGAAAATAAACGAGGAAAAAAGACGGATATAAAGATTAATTTAATATTGTTTCATTTCTCAAGCACAGCTAATAAAGGGTGATTGATTTAATTTTGTAGATAAGACAGAGGAAGAAAAGCGGTGAAAGAACGCAGAAAGATAATGTCCAAAAAACAACAACCAAATAAAAAGGAAACAGTTTAATAAAGAAAAACATTACTGATCGTCACCTCTGTCTCCTCTCCAGATCCCTCATTACTCTCTGACGGTGCAGGCAGCAGACGAAGGTGATCCCCCTCTGTCCTCTGCCGTTCTCATCACCATCACCGTCGCCGACGTCAATGACAACCCGCCTGTCTTCTCCCGGGTCAACCACAGTCTGCTGCTGCAGGTATGACAACCAGAACATCCCACACACTGATGGCATCTTGTCAAGCTAGGACCTTTATCACGCTTGCACCACGGATCCACACACATCCAGGCTAAAGTACTCTGGCTGCTTCTTCTGCCTGTGTGACATACCCAGTGTGGCGCTACAGGCATCACTTGTCATAGAAAAAGTGGCAAGGAAGATGGCATATCATGGCTAAATCGCAACAACAAGCACGTGAAATCCTTGCTTAGAGCTGAAGATTGAGTAAATGATGCAGGATGGATGTGTTGGCATGGTGTTGCAACCCACAAAAACTTTGTTTTCCCTTTTTTATTTTCATCTTCCAGAGCATAAGAATGCTTTGCTTAAGTTCAAATTGTAGTGGTTCACACTGCTTGTGTTTGAATGCCTGAAAGGGGGGGAAGCTTGGAAAAAAATCCTTGAAAAGCCTGCCCTCCAATAGTTAGGAGTACGCTCTTTTGCCTTTAACCCTGTTTCATTTATTTATTTGACCCCTGCGGGACACCGCAGGCAAGTCCGTGAGATTATTCTCCAATGTGTTCTGGTCGGGGAGAAAACGCTTCGGTTTCGTCTTCAGCAGCCAACCGCGTTTGGCATAGACCACTGCATCAACAAAACGACTACAGGCAATATGTTAAAAAAATGCTTACGCTCTCTAATAATTTGGTCTGTGTCAGAAAATAGTTTAAAGAAATTCCACAATCGCAATTTGTCTCTTCAAATTGATCAACTCAATGGAAAGCTCTTCTACCTGCTCTGCTCCTGGCTGCCTAACAAGGTGATAATGAAGACAGATGAACTAACGGCTGAAGGTAATTAAAGAGAAACCACTACAGATCAGTCGTTTTCTATCAATCCCTTTCTATCTGTTTCATTAGAAGTCTCCATCACATTCCGGTGAAGATGTGCTGACCTGTACGTGCTGCTCTGTCGCCCAGAGCTCATTAAAGCTGTGTGCTGAGAGTTCAAGAGAGTTCAGAGAGGCAGAACCGGAGCGGGGTTTTCTGCTCTTTGTGGGGATCAAAGAGGCAGGAAGGATCAGCTGTCGTGATTTGTTGGGGGTGTGTGTGTATAACACCTCTAACTCTTGGGCCAAGTCTGCTTGTATGGGGGAAAAAACCTTTAACAGACTACTTACTTCCACATTTGTGTGTGTGTGACCGATTGTATGGCTGCATGCTTCGGCGTGACGCAGCACGCGTGTTTGTGTGTGTGTGTGTGTTCATGCCTCTGGCAGGGCTGCCACAGCAGAGCTCCAACCACGCTGGCTGTTGCTCACTGACCAATTAAAGTGGTCTTTGCCAGCTCTCCGTCACTCTGCCAGCTCAGAAACTCCCACTCAGTCACAGAATAGCTGGTTCACGAGCCAAAACATCTGCGCTGACTGGTGACGAATCCAAACTCTGTGATATTGTCCCATCTGCTGATGTCTCCAACCCGATGAAGAGGTTTGCATTAATCTGACGGATGTTGGTGAAACCGCGGAGCTGTTTTTTACAGACAGGTGTTGCAGGTCAGCGTCCTCTCCCCTGTAGCCATTACACAGCTTTGTTTGACTATTTGTCTCTGTTGGACGGCCACTTTAACAACTGGCACATCTGTTGTAGAATGTAGTGTTGGCGCCATCTTAGGCTGCAGTGGAATTGGAGTATGTCAGTAAAAGCAATAGATGGACAGGTGATTCTGTATTTTCCTCAAAAGATGCAGAAGTTTTTAAAACAGCATTTAAAAGCTAAAGTGTATAGAATTTACACCTTTGACCATGAAATATTTCTACAAACTTGCCATCAGAACACTCACAATTAACCTGTGGTACCCACTGAGTCGGTGCTTAGGGTCTAGACAGCTTTACAGGTGCAAAACACCAAATTGTTCCTTACTGGGAACTCTGCTGTCATGAGGCTTTTTCTGACCCAACAGTTTCGGAGGACTTGCCCGAGAACTACATACCTTGGAGGGCTTTTTTTTTCTGTTTGCATTCGCACCGCCGACAGGAACACTGAATTGACGTGAGCTGGCTGGCAGTTGGCATAGCAACGTCACTTCTGTGCAAAATGCGTGTTTTGTTCCATTTTTTTAAGGCCACCGTTACAAGCTGTTTGATGAAAACAGCTGCTGGAGATTGTGTGATGAAAAATTGAAAGACCAGACCAAAGCGTGCTGTAAGTTCTTTAGATTGATAACGTCTAGAGAACCACTGGTTTCTATTCGTTTCAGTACGCTGGGAAAATCAGCACACAGATCCTTTTAAGGTGGCTTTGGACAGGAAGTCAGTCACGATGAACAATTAAAGGACTTATCACTGTCCTGTGGTACTCATTTTTAAAAGATGGCAGGATGTATTCGCATAAAATTAGCAATGAAACAGTGCAGATAATTAAAGTTGAAGAAAGAGGTGCATTAATAAGCCTCGTCTCCTGCAGGAGGGCGAGTCACTCGGCAGCAGCATCCTCCAGCTCGTGGTGACGGACAAAGACACGCCCAGGAACGGCCCGCCTTTCTCCTTCCACATCGTCAGCGGCAACGAGGACCGCCGTTTCCACATCGACCAAGGTGGCCTGCTGTCGCTCTCTGCTCCTCTCAGAAAGAAGGCCAAACCCCGTCACCAGCTCAAGATACAGGTGAGAAAACAGAATATGATTACAGGTCATGTCCAGTGGAGTGAAAACAATCTGTTGTTATATCTGTCAAATCTCACATTCCAATAAAATGAAAATCGTCACACTGGGAGCGGAACTACAGAGGGCTCACTGAAATCCTGCTTCAGTAATAAAATGCTGACGCGGCGCAGAGTTTCGCTCGTGGCCTCTGTTGCTGACGGTGCTGTCAGGAGGAGCAACTGCAGCGGAAGTGGTAACGGAGACATTTACATTGCCGGCTGGGTTTCAGGAGGCTCAGGGTCCTGTGGTGCTTTAGGTTCACCAATGAGCTAAAGGTTACAGATTTGACGGCTTTGATTGGATGTGGGGTCACACCTCCTGCTTATTACATCACAGTTATACAGACAGGTATATGTGTTACCCTTTAGGGATTGTGAAAACCAAGTCGTATTATTAATAAAGTCTACCGCTAAATATGAAATATGTCTGAACAATGACAGTTCAAGTAGAATCCTTAAGTAGAGTTTTAACAAAGTTTACCCTGTTACGTCTTTCCACTAGTAAAACGAGGTTATTACGATGTCACAGCTTTCAAGGCTGTTCAAGATTATAACTTGAAAGCGCTTTTGAGTACAGCTGAATATGCATATTGGTGCATTGCACTGCATGGGTTTTTGTAGGCTGGTGCAAATGCTTGGGTTTAAAACTGCTGATAGATGATATTTTGGTCCAGATAACTTTTTTATTTTGACCTTTTCCGTGCTTAAAAAATAAGTTCTTGTAGCCAGCCCCTGGTCAGTGTAAGAAAATCCTCACACCCAGCATTTAGACTATCATGGGACACAAACCGTTCATTAATGATGGAAATAATTCTCAGAACTCATGCTCAAATTCAGCAATAAGAGTAATCAAACTCCAGCATATCCATTGTGACCACTAGTTCTTAACCTTCTTGTGACCGCTCCTCTCAGGGTGCCAGTTTGTGAGTTGTGAGCAGGTTTTTGTTTCGTTTTCAGACTGTTTCTACCAAAAGACTGCAGAAACCTCTGAAAAGTAGATATAATCTTTACGTAGCAGAATTTTGTCTAGTCTTATTTGTTATTTTTGATGATGTTATGGTTTTATGGCGGTTGCGCACTGGACTCTTTCTTGGCAGTGACTTCAGAGAGGTTTGCCACCTTGCTCTTTCCAGTCCGGCACAAAATAATTTTTGAATTGAATAAAATGGCAAATATGATCAGTCTAATCTTTGTGTTTCGTGCTAACTGCTATCCATGTACCAATCAGGTGACAGACAGCGGCCACCCTCCCCTCTCCTCCATCTGCGTGGTCAACATCAATGTCACAGAGCAGAGCAAGTATCCTCCCTCTGTTGTGCCTATGGAGGTCTTCATCACTACATCTGGTGGACTGTTTGCAAACCGGGTCATCGGCAGGCTCCACGCCTCAGACCAGGACCTGCAGGACGTCCTGACCTACAAGCTGGCATCAGAAAAGCCAGACGAGGGGAGGTTCTCCGTCGACCTGGCTGATGGCAAAATCTGGGCAGATGAAAACCTGAAGGAGGGCTCGTACTCCCTCAACGTCAGCGTGACTGATGGGAAGTTCAGCGTCTGGACTGGGGTCAGAGTTCACGTGTGGGCTGCCGACCAGAGGGCACTGGACTCCGGCTTGACGCTGCAGCTGGTCGGGTTGTCACCGGAGGAGTTTCTGGGCGACCACTGGAGAGGCCTCCAGCGCAGCCTGGGTCAAGCTCTGGGTTTACCCAGACAAGAGCTTCACCTGGCCAGCCTGCAGCAGCTACGTGACACCCAGGTCCTGGAGGCCCTGCTGATCTGGAGGCCTCAGAGTGGAGTCATCAAGTCTCTGCCAACCAGCAGACTTGCAGGTCAGACAAGATTACATATTAAGCTGTTTAAATTAGTTGTCACAATGAGGGCCTTAGCTACCGCAGTCCACCCCTGAAATAAAATACCTAATTCATTTTGGGATTAATGTATCAGCACAACGTGATATAGAGGAAATATTATGTATGATACATTTTAAATTAAAAAAGCAACCCAAAAGCTACAAATCTAGATTCATATTCATCTTTTTGGATTTGGGAACGACATGCAATAAAGTTTCGGATTTAAGAATATCACATTGTAGTTCTTTGCCAACTGAGCCCCAAAACACCTCAGTAATTAGCTTTAAATGGAAAAATAATTGCATTAATTCCAAAGATATCAGCTCGGCTGAAAGGACAGATCAATGGATATCAGGCACATTTCTTTTGGCGTTAATTTAAACCAGATAATCCCTGTGAGACAAAGAGTCTCTTTGAACGTGAGGCCTGAAAGTGGAACTCTCTGATGTAGGTGTTATATCGGACATCGAGGACTCTCTGGGCCTGAGCATCCTCAGGGTGAGCCACAACGGCTGTCTGGGTACCGGCTGTCCACCGCGAGGCTGCAGGAACGCCATCCGGCTGACAGGAGAAAGACTGAGCCATTTCACCACCGCCAGAGCCGGTTACATCACCCCACAACACACCTGGGAGAGCGTCTGCCCCTGTAACGGTACGTGTGTGTGTGAGGGAGTGTGTGTGTGAACCTGGGGAGGAAGTGGCGACCTTTCATCAGCAAGACCGACAGTTCGGACATCCTAACACGCAGCTCGTCGCCCTCCTCTCTTCCAAGGAGGACAAGTCTGCAGCCTCAGATGCAGCATCAGCGTCTCCCAGCTGCTCTGACAATTCCAGCTGTGGATGTTATCTTTACAACAGAAGGACCACATGAAGGTGTAACCGAGGAAAACTGTGGTGAAGAGAGGTTGACCTCCACCTATATGTGCACCTTTCCTTTCTTCTGTCATAATGGAAAAATGTACATTTGTACATAAAAGCACAATAACTCTAAGCACATGCAGGAGAGGGTGGCCCGCTGAAAGGCTCAAAGCAAGATAAACAAATTATATTAATTCGTGGGGGAAAAAGGATAGAAAAGCAATTAGGGGACAAACTCTTAAAAGAAATGAGGAGAAAAAGACGGTTGTCTCTCATTCATGCTGTACAAAACATGTGGTCTTTAGTCTCTTCAATGTCTTTAGTTTAAGCAAGTGGCTTTTGGGGGGTTTGGACCTTTCATCCTGCCAGGGTGACATGGAGCAAATACCGTCTCTGCTATTTGTACCAGATAGGAACAGAAGATGAAAAAAGCTGAATATGAGCATCAGCCTCTTCCGTGGTTCCCCCTCAGATAAAGTCTTGCTTTTTTTTTTTTTTTAGGAGGGGACAGAGACTTGTATTTTTTAGGCAGGTGGATGAAGATGTCGGTCGGGGCCAGAGATCAAAGAGCCTTCTTCTTCTTACCCGTTCAAACACAGTGAACTAGGGGGAGTAAAGCCCCAAGATTTCATATAAATCACTCCGAGCACGTTTAGTGTGAATGGTGTCCCACAGTTAGCTTCGATTACAGCCGACCGAGCATCTAAAGCACTGAGCGGCGGCGCCACCTCGTCCTCTGTGATTGGTGTTGGCATTCCTGTGAGGATTAGTGGTGTGAGGTCAGAGTAAATGTCAGCGAGGGGTTCTGGAGGATATACACTCGCTATCAGCATGTTTAGAGCCTTCTTCCTGGAGCGTGATCTGAATGTGCCATCACCACCATATTTTGACTACATCGGACACCTTGTTGGTCTTAAGAGACTCTGGCGGTCGCCGATAAGGAGATGTCGTGTGAGCAAGAACAAATGAGTAAAAGCAGCAGTATGACGTGTTGGACTACAGTTTAACTTCTGACTATATACATTTCTTTTTCTTCAAATAATCAGAATCACACAAAATATCATGCCACAAAGCCATGATATCCTAAATAATATATAGGAAATAAGATTCTCAAGAAAAAACTAAATTTAGCCACCAACTCACTTTTCATATATTATTGTAAATTATGAACTATTTAGTTGTTGTCGGGTCTAAAACGATCAGTCGATTAATCAGTTAGACTCCAAAACAGAAAATCTTTATAGTCCATCACAATTAAATGGACGTGTGACGTGGCTCTCACACACACACACACACACACACACCAGTTAGTCAATCAACAGAAACAGTTATCAACCACCGCTTCTCAAACACGAGGATTTGCTGCCTTCCTCCGTTTTTATATCTGCGTAATTTGAATACTGTGGGGTTGTTCAGAGAGGTTTTTAACAATTTCCTGGCACTTTCTGGACTGAACCTATTTTTTTATTCAATTAATTGAAAAAGTAATAAGCAGATTCATCGGTTGCAGCCAAGTTTAGAAATGTAAATGACGAAACTGGCAAAAGTCCATTTTAGACCTGTTTAATCAAGTTTGATTATAAAGGTGCACTTTCTGTTTTTGTCATTCCGTTTTAATTTTTATTAGCTGTTTGTCTGAAACGTAGCAGCTGATGAAAAGGACTTTCACTCCCGTCCCCACAAAGCCAGAACTGTTGATCTTTCAGACACAAACAAACTTCTCCGGTGTTTCTTAGAGAGACGGTCTGAATAAAAGTTCCTGGATTCAAATGCCACTTCAGCAGAAGTTGTTTTTCACCCAGAGAGACAGCAAAGTAGCTTATTTAGCAGCAGACTCTGGGAACGTGTTGTTACTGCTCCTCCTCACAGGCATCATGTAGGTTTCATCTAAGAACCACTGAAAGAGCAGAACAAAGTTCTGTCACTACACCAATGCGGCGCCCCCTTTTGCTGTTGGAATCATCTTTGATCAGTCCAGTCATGAGCTCACTCCACCGTCCGTCAGTCCTTCCTCGCTTGTTACTGTCGATGACGCCTAAACGTCTGCCAGACCTGTCGCACGTTACTTTGTCGTTGCTTTGGCTTTGGGCATTTTCTGGGTGAAAAAGACAACAACAACTTCTCTGTCTTTGCAGTCCTGAGATCACATTGCACTCAGTTTGCGCCGTGTTTCATCTGCAGACTCAGCGGTCACATTTGGTGGAAATGGAAGGTGAACATATGTAATGTATATAAGGCATCTAGCTGAAACATGTATGTGTGTGACCAGTGGATCTATTGAAAACCCATTCAATGTTCATGTCTTTGTTGTTTGAGCCAGTGTTTCACTTTAAAAATGAACCGAGAGATGAAAGTTGGTGCTGTGCAGTGGGACCATAGCATGAACACTTTGTTCCTCTTTGCAATTATATTGTCAAAGACATGAAAGATTATCTCTGGATCGAGGCCATGTATGCACTTTAAACACTGTAAAATGCTCAAATCAGCTCACAACAAACTCAGCTTACAGGTAATTGACACGTACAATAAAACCACACGGTGTCACTTTAGGTTTAAGCTATGACTGGTGATGTAATCACTAAGTGCTTGAGCACATCAGTGTGGCCGATGAACGTCTGTACGATTCATCATCACGCTGCTTTGTTGGCTCACTACGGGCTGTTTGTGTGTTTCTGTGTTTCAGAGACGGCGGTGAGGTTCGATGGTAAATCCTACCTGAAGTACCTTCACAGGATGGATGAGGACAACCAGGACTTCAAGCTGTCACTGAGGTTCAAGACTTTCCAGGAGCAAGGCCTCATCGTTTCCACCAAAAGCACCAACGACTGGGGGGCCTTACAGGTAATTTATCTCTCCGATTCCTCGTTTCGACCAACATGGAACACGTTGGGTTCTGGTTCCCGCATCTAACTTTGGACTGTTTGAACAAATTGGCTCTGAACCGAGAATATACTCCCCCCCCCCCCTCAAATCGGACTGAATTCAGTGTAAATGTTCTTATATTCTCAGCTCCTTTATTTTGCTCTTCCAACGCTGCTGCTGTGGAGAGATTAGTGCTGTTAGAGTAATGTTGTTGTTTTACACCAATTTACTATCGGAGCTTTTCCAGCTCGGATTCACAAATCCTGCTGGATGTTCTACTTCAGCAGATATCATCTTAAATGGCAATATTCGATGTGCTACTTTGTGCCAGCAGTCACGTTATCAGCACAGGTGTCCCATTTTCGCCTGAGCCATTCGTTTTACATTTTGTGTAATTTCTGTTTCATTTCTGTCCTTTTCTGTGTTTACGGCAAACACGCATCCCATAATAGCAGAGCACTGCGCTGTGTATCTGTCAACACTGTCAGCATCACACAGCACCTGTTGACACCCTGAAACAAATAAAATCAACTTGATTTAAACTCAGTCTATTGTGGCATCACTGATATTTTCAGGCCACGTGCCCGTCGTCGGCGCGAAATTCCAGCTGTGTCCTGGGCCTTTTCACGCTCTCTGTGGCGACAGGAAAAGCCAGTGTGAGAGTGAGAGAGTTTGTTGTCAAATTAGTGGTTCTCTCTTCCCAAATCCTGCAGATTATCACGTACTGGAGCATATCAGGCATGCCTCTCCTTTATCTCTGTGTCAGATTGTTTCACGTATTATAAATAAATACATCGGATTATGAAGGCAGCAATGCACGTCTGGATTATTATTCCCTGCTTTTCCAACGTAGGCAGCTCGCCGATGATCTTTTAACTCTGGTTGTGATGACTTTTCTGCAGGAGTCCTAATGAAAAACACTCCCAAGATTTATTGACTTGCTTTTTAGGAATTGTTGAGGGAAAGGAAGATTCATCTCTGCGCTACAATACAGGGTCTACTGTACCATATTAAACAAGCACGTTGAAAGAGAATATTGAATTGTTGTATTCTTTGAGAAACATGAATAATTCTCTAAACAGACATTAAATAAAAAAGGCTTGAAATGCAGTGTGATACTTGCCCTTGTTGGCTCTTCTCATTTGCCTGACATTCGTGTGCGTTCAGGCAGAATATTCAATCATTTTGATCCTCAGAAAACTTCAAAAGCAGCATTCAGTATTTCCCAAGGTTCTACCTCCTGGGTTTAGGTTCTCGGCTCACACAGGCAAGAATGGGTCCCTGCCTGAGTCATTGTGAGCGGAAATTGGCTTCAATAGAAATTTCTATACATGGTCATCTGAGAAGTCCCTTGCCTGGTTTTCTTCAGAGAAACTTCCTGGTGTTCCGAGACGATTTTTGCCCACATCATTCCCCTCGGGACATGAGCTGCAGCTGCTCATAAATCTCAGCAGTGTGCTCAGTCAAGAGCCACGTCTTTGGAGCAAAGAAGAAAAAAAAAAAGTTCAGTCCTGTTTGCTGCTAATTCTCTTTCACGTCTGCACACATCTTACTCCAAGTCATCACCTTTTGAAATGGAAATTGTAGCTGCTTGAATGAAAAGCTGCTGCGGCAAGCCGAGCAGAAGACGTAAAGGTGACTTGTCAGCGGAAGAAAGCGCCATCAGTGATGAGGAGTGACACCTCAGACCTGACAGCAGAGCAGTTTGCAAACTCGACGTGGAACAAAGATGTATATGTACAATCAGTGCACCTCTAATACCGCCTGCAGTAATGCAAACTGATTGACCTTCATGTCAATTCAAACTTTTATCTTGCTACGAAGAGGAAGGAGTTAGGATAGATTACTAGCACATCCTACATACTTTGGTGATCCTCTGACTTTTAATCTGGCACCATCTATGTCCAGTTCTTTGGTAACACAAATACCTGCAAAACGAATGACCTTCCCATCAGCCTCCGCTGTACTTTGTTTTGTGCTAATTAGGAGAAATGGTGCAAATGATACCTGCTTAGCAACAGCATGACTGAAAATCACTGACTCAAAACCACACTGCCTTTTTGTGCAAGTACGTTTTATTATTTTTTATTTAAGTCCCATTTACAGTTTGGCGCTGATGATTTGAAAATGATATATGCTGTGAGATGACAGATTTGTCTCATATTAGATGATTATGGATCGATTAAGATCCGTGTAAACAAATTAACTTTTAGTTGTGAAAAATACTTAAATGCCTTTTCTGTCTAAATAAAGCAGAAATCTAAAGTTTAAAAGTTGTTTGTGCATTCTACCTCCCACTACCAGCCGCTTCTAAACTCTCTACCAAGAATCCTTTTTTGAGAGACTGGTGTAACAGCCACAAGGGGAACGCTGGTCTGTCCATCATTCACCCACCACCGGAGAACTCTCAATTTTTCATTTACTTGCATGTAAACGCAGCTGCAGACGGCGAAGCCATTCCCATGCTGCCAGATTATATTATGTACCACAGCAAACAAGTGAGCACGCTCAGTGAAGCTTTTATCAGTGCAGAGGCGCAGCGCTGCATCCTACATGCTCTCGGTGTAATACCTGTGTTTGTGTGTGTGTGTGTGTGTGTGATTGTGCACATACATCATATATCAGCCACTGTTGAACTTGCCCTCCAGTATTAATGGAGTCATGAAACCCTGATGCTGTAGAGCGTCAGTCCCTGTGGAGTTTGACTTGACACGTTTCCCGCTCTACTTCAGCTGTGCTGATACTATAAAATCCTCAGTGTGTCAAACTGTGCCATCGCTCTTCAAATATCCACCATAAATCACAACAGTAGTCGCACCAAGTCATGTAAAATAGATTCAAAGACAAGCAACAGGCTGTGTCGAGGTTTTCACTTGCTCCTCTGCCAGCGCTTCGGTATCTTCCCACGATGAGCCCTCATTTCCTTCTCCTATCTGCATCCATGATCCTTGATCCATGGGAAGAATTTTGCGGGTCCGTCCCTCCAAAATTAATCATTCCTGTTTGTATTTTTTATCTCAGCCACAGGGAATCGAACCGAAACCTCTGGCAGGGTCAGAAAGTAAACCAGCGTCGCCCCGGAGGAGACTCCCTCCGGAGCCTGAATGCTGAGCAGCCTGTCCACTCTGTGCTTAAGAGTTTTAGAGAGAGCAGGAAATAAGGTCTCCAAGAAAGAAAATACATCTGCACAACAAGCAGAGAAAATCTTATCATCCTGCAGCAATTAAAGAGGCAGGAGCCAAGCAGACTGGCATCAATAATGCATCACGGCTTTCAGCATCCGATGGGGTGATGCTTGGCAATTTGCAAAATACACATTCCATCTGTATATTTAATGGGGACGCTATGAGGAGCCTTCCGTTACATAAATCAAACATGATCAGATTTAAAGAAAAAGAAGAACGCTGCTGGCTTGTTAGTTTGCAGGAGCGTTAATAGACTCCCGCTGATGGTGATGCTGAGTGAATGTGTGACTCTGAGCAGTGTGGTGTTGCACATCAGCAACATGGGGAGCTGACAACAAAAACACAGCCGTGTTTATCTGCTTAATGCCTGCAGCCTCTAAAGGCTGAATGTAACAAGCTGAAGTTACTGGTTACTAGTTGCTGGCATTGAGTATAGTTAGTGCTGTTGAATCACAGTATACATAGCAGGATTTGTACTAATGGCCACAGTGAGTTTATGTTTGGACTGGTCCTATAAAATCACAGATTTGCAGGTTTAAACGGGGTTAAGAAAGCATTGTCTCGCAGCAATTAAATTACTATATTCCAACATAAAGAAACAAGAATTTATGTAATCTGTATAATGTAACCTGAACAAGTTTTAACCCAGACGTCTTCCGAGCTTCAGACCACCAAATCAGTGCTTCCGGAGGGTGATGACACCAGCAAAGATTGCTGTAACCGAACAAAGAAATCGATTTAACAAGCACCACGACATGATGCATAAAACAACAAATGTCTTAAATGCCAACTGAATGCAAACAGATAAGTACGAACAATTTAACACACAAGATTTTTTACTTATATTTCTGGATCAAAAGGTGTCGTCTCCATTTAATTCAAAAACGATATTGTATTCGAATACAGTACGAATATTTATACACATATAAACAAAACTAGTGGTTAGGTAAAAGTGTTTTATGATTTTGAATGTCACCGTACAAAACGATAATAAAACAGCAGATTTTAAATTAACGTGACATTTATGGCTTTTCTAACAGTTCCTTGTCATGTCGATGAACTCTTAACGTATACGGTTTAGATTCATTCATTACACCATCACCTGAGCAAGGACTTGTTTCTTCTTCTAGTAAATAACATTTTTGGCTCTCTTCTTATTGCTCTAGAGATTCTGAGCATTTTTACCGTGTTGCTAACTGACTCTGATTTTCCTCCTTCAGCTGGCCGATGGAGAGCTGCAGTTCAGGTACAGCTGTGGAAACGGCGCCTCTGGTTCCTTACTGATCAGATCTGACCCAGTGTCTGACGGCCGGTGGCACAGCTTCCTGCTGGAGGTGAACTCCACCGCCCTGAGACTGACCCTGGACAAGCAGCATCCAGCATTCTCCACCCTGACCGAGCCGTGCCGGATGATGCGCTCCCATGGTGTTTTGCTCTTCGCTTCTCTCACTCAGGACTCTGCCCCGGCGATCAGCCATCATCCACACAATTTTATTGGCTGCCTAGAGGGCCTGGAGCTCAACGGGGAGCCTATCAGGGTGGGTGACACAGCGGAGTGGGCCGGGCCGGGGATCAGGAGGGTGTTTGGGGTGTACCAGTGCTGCAGCAGGGCGGGAGCCTGTGACATCAACCCCTGTCAGAACGAAGGGGTCTGCGAGGAGGACGCCAGCGGAGGTGAGTGCACCGAAGTCGTCATTTGACAAACTCAAAGTCTAACGTATTTCTCTGAACATTAAATGTTCATGACCAAATAAGTAACAGCATTATGTGGTTTGATGAGCAAACGGCCCAACAACTGTCATCATTTTTTCTTTCAAATATTGTTAAATTGCATGGCTGTCATGTGACATCAGTTCCGCCCACCTCAAATCAGAGAGAAAAGGGCCAACAGAAACACAAATAGAGCAATTAATCAAAACTATTCCAACTTTGTTCATAGTAAGAAGCTGACTTTGAAAAGCAAAGACATATAGTATATAAAGTGTTTCATGCCCGCACTTCACAAAGAGGCTAGAACGGCCTTTTAAAAACCTCAGCTGGTGCATTCCAGCTTATTTCCACCACATGTTCCATGTACTTATTGGCTACTCTCTGGCCACACCCACACATGCAGGATTTCATAATGGAAAAACAGGGGATAAGCAGTCAATAGTAATCATATGTGCAGTAATACAAATAGATTTTAAGACCACTCTTAAAAAGGACAAACAAAGCATAATGAATGTTTTGCTAGTGTCCGCTTAACAGTTGAGGGACTAAAACCAAAAAGATACAGACTTGGAATAAAGAAATTTTAATCCCCGAAGGGCCCAGCTGAGCCGTTAAAGGTTTAGAATATAAATATCTGATTTCCTCCATGATTTTCCCTACACCTGAACAAAGCAGCACTGGTGTCTCAAGTGGGATACTGGAAAACAGTCCCCAACAAATGCACCATTTCCATCTGTTTTAGTAACGTGTGCTAAAAAAAAAATCCACCCCTGCAAAATCAGTAATGTCTGGTTATTATTATTATTACATGAGGAATAATTAGAAACTATAGATGTTTGCTAGTATGAAATATTTTCAAGCTGCAGTACAGCCTCTCCGTCAGAGACGAGCCCCAACTCCGCCATGAGAGATTAGTTTGGCCTGAAGTCCTTGTCAGTCTGTCCTTTACTGCATGTGCCTGCTTACTTTATTACCGTTTTAGATTATCACCAATTGGCCAAATGCATCACTGCGTGGAAAAACACACAAGATTAAAAAAATGGTATCTTAGAGGAAATGTCTATTTCCCTCCTTTGCATTGTGTATCACAAACGTCTGGACGACTTGCCTCATTCTTTACTTAGAATAGAAGCCGATAAGCACACCTGCAATTTAACAGATAAAAGAACCAGGAGCTTTTAAAATAATATTATTCTCATGAGTCTCTGTGAGCGGGTGCAAGCAGCACGTTCTTGTTGGATATGACACCAGACATAAAGCTGTGAAGACGATACAGATCTCTATGCTTCAGAGCAACAGTGTAAACAAGTGAACCCTATAGCTGTTATCACAAACCCTGTCGCGTGTTGGTATTTCTTTACCGTGGCTTTAGGTCACTGAGCTGTGGAATTTGTATAATAATAAAATGTCCACTGTGTGCCCCCCATGGACATAGGACACAAGGTTACAGCAAGGTATTCCTTTTCTCTGGACTTTATTCATTATCACGTCAAATCACATTTCAGTTACACTTCAGGCACAAATTCTAGGGTGTGATGCCCAACAAGTAAATATTATTTCCCAAAAGATGCTTCCTGGTCAAGCAAATGTAATCAGACAGGCGGCAAAAACAATCAAGGCTGTGGACGCTTCTTTACTTTTACTGCCGAATATGAACTTGTTCCTCCACTGAGTGAGGAGGGATGTGAAGGAACAGGGCAGGTGACGATAGCAAAGGCTTAACTTGTTTTCTTCTTCTTCTTATACCAGTTTACCAAAAACGTAATGGCAGATAGCAAAGAAACGTGTTCTTCTAAAATGATATTGACACCACAAAAGAGATATGCAACTAAATAATCTAAACTCAAAAGGTCCACTCTTGGAGGTCTCAACCAGGAAATAGCGCTGCCTCGTGACATAAGGTCACGGTGGGGTAGGAAAGGGGGGCACTGGGATTGGAGATGGGAAAGGTGTACCTGTTTGTTACGTTTAGGGTAAATCTTATTGCATTTTTGTGTGTGATCGCTCATTGTAAAGCTTTGTTCTATTGTTCATAGCCATGAATGTAGTTTTCTTCACAGCCGTCATGTCAGCCAATTTGATCTTTCCTTGTAAATTAATACCCAAAATATTTAGTAGTCTCAGAGATTCTTCTCAGTCTAAAAATAGATTTAGAATATTGGTATCAATATTGGACATGTAAAATATGTGTGTGCGTAGTTTGCTACTTGTTCCCCACAGCAACTAGTCCCTGCTGAGGGGAAGCATTTCCGATACTTGAAAAATATCTCATTCTCACTTTCCACGCAAATTCCCTCCAGCACATTGATTGCGATGTCTTGAAATTTCCATTTATGCATGCATAAACGTCCACTGGACAAACTGGTAAGCACAATTATTTTGCAGGCAAAGCAAAAAAGATTGGGTACTGCTACTGTAATAATGTGCGTCTCCTAATCTTGTCAACCTGGTTGTGTTTATTTACTCTGCAGAGCCGCACTGCCGGTGTGCAGGACTCTTCCACGGCGCCCGCTGCGAGCTGGACGACGACCTGTGCGCCTCCCAGCCATGTGCCGCCGGCACGGTGTGTGTACCCAAGGCTCAGGGTTACATGTGCAACTGCTCGCTGGACAACGCTGAAGCAGGGTAAACGCACGCTTTCATTCACTAATGCATTTTCAACATCTTCTTTACTTACACGCAGTAGTTTCACCGGAGTGGTCAAAGATTAAAATTCTGGAGGCAAGATGTGTTGCAGCATTGCAAACAATACAGACTGTTAAAAACACATTTCACATGGCTTGTAGTGGCTGAATCCAAACTGGATTGTGTTTAAACGTTCTTTAGACTAAATGATTAATCAAATAAACCTGCAGCCGTAACGTTCCCAGATGTATTGTGATCACGGAGAACACGTAGGCTACACCTACAGAATCGCAATTACGTACTCAGGTATTGTCACAATTCCAGCAAGGCCAACTTAATATCAAAACCAGCACAACCCTCATATGCAACATCACTTACGCTGAAGTACATGTTTGCATTCATAACACACAAACGCACATCACCCTACAACCAGCTAGTTGTATTCCTCTCACACCACCAACGGCTGTCAAAGAGAACAGTCATTACAGCAGCATTTGCATATTCCTACTTTCATTAAGGCCACATGTGGAAATGCATCACTCGAAGGGTTCTAACAGCGGCCCATGTTCCAGGTGGGGTTGTGATTGGATGAAAAATGATCGTGATTGCAGAAAGTGGCTTTTAAGTAAAACAAATTGATAGGTTTTGTCAGGATGGTGGCAGTGGCACTTAGCAATCAGAGCTCTGCCAGTAGTCCTCTGGGTCACGTTTCCTGCCTGGGTCTGGAACATGGAGGGCCGGAAGTGAAGCTCTCTGTGCCATCAGCCAAATTTAACCTGCATTCCCGGGCCAAGGTTGCAGGCTTTGTGCTGCCCGTCACTGTAGAACTCTTGTTCACACTCCATATTCCCAGACGCAGCAGTTTGCTCATAACACTAACTGGTTAGAAAGAAACCACTTGATTTCTGGCCTCAGGCTGGACAAATCCATGAGTTGCAAAGTCCAAGTGAGAGAAAAACACAAATGTTGCTTCTGTTGTGAGAAACGTTGCTAGTTGGCTGAAGGATAACTTGATTTTTGTGTAGCCACAGAAAATAATCCACTATCTACAATCTCACTATCTTCTTCAGCTGGAGTTTTTTTTTTAAATCAGAGAAGGTGAAATGCTTGTCAGCATAATACTAACCTGTAGGAAATGTGCTACACAAATAAGTTTGGTGTTTGTTTGAAGGTCAACCAATTGTTACATGTTAACTGAGCATTTGGAGTAGTGCAAGTGTATGTGCTGAACCAAATAAGATAAAGATCATTCCTGTCATCTCCACATTCTCCTAAATCCAGCTTCCTCTACTCTCCTATAGGTGCCATAATCAGATAGAAGTCTGTCCGCCCAATTCGTGTCCCGGAGGCTTTGATTGTAAAGTCACGGACGGCTCCATCCACTGCGACCCGCTGCCTCTGGTCAGTCAGAGCAGCAAATAATAACTTAAGGGAAATGACACTTAACATACATAAGCACCTTTTAAATTATACGCAATTGTCAATTGTCCTGTCCTTCTATCTCTTAGGTGTCTCCGATGATTGGCTATGTGGAAATCATGGAGATCAGTGCCAGCGTGCTTGGATTGCTCTTCTTGGTTGGCATCTTTGTTTGCGTCAGGAAACGTTACGTTCAGCAGAAGAAAAAGCCCGTCTGTGTCCAGGACTCCAATGGGTAAGAGCACATTTGTGTACAACGTATATTCCACTAATCTCAAAAAATAAAAATACTTTCTTGATATGTATTATTGTAAAGCCTTTGTGTATCCAATGGAAATCCAAGGGGGAAGAAGCGGATCAGGAACAGAAACTAGAGGAGAATTTGATTCCATCAGAAACAGAATTTATTAAATTATACAACTTTGCATTTGTACAGGGACGTCAGGAGAAACACTCTTAGAAAGATGTTTTTTTTCAGCAGACTGCTCCCCAGCTTTTTTATCCTCCAACATCCCATGCATCTAGCTAGTTAAGCTGGATAAATCAATTGTTGGCCTGTAAAGGGCAAATGATGTACAAACCTAGCAGCAGGCACACAGCCCTGACATACTGTCTTGGTGTTAACAAACCACTGTGCATCCAGCAGTCACCAGGCAACATCATCATCCATTTGGGAGTCGAGATTCTGTCCAGAGCTCCATAATCACTGACACAACGAACCTGGGAAGAAACAGAATTACAGATAATGGTGAAACAAAAGCGAAGCAAGCTAGTAAAGGAGGCGGGAATTTGGGCATCTGTAATTACTCCACAAAGATTCATATTTAACTGGAACCCAAAACATCTTTTCACACCCACAGCTATTTCCAGTCCAGTCTGGCCAAGAGCCTAAAAGTTGAAAACCAGGAAGTCAACCCCATAGAGATGAGCACATTGGTCGACCCCATCAACGACCTCGACCACACGCCGTTCAGGTCGCTCCGTCCGTGCAGCCAGATCAGTTCGTCAGGAGGCGGGGTTTCCTCTCCAAAGACACAAGGGCCCGTTGTGTGCAGTGTTGCCCCCAACCTCCCTGCCAGGCCACCGTCCAGCTCCGACAATGACTCCATCAGGAAGAGCCACTGGGATATGGACTACGAAGGTGCGTGTCTGTATGATTTTAGGATGATGGGTTTTTGTGTTTTTTCTGGCAGGGTAACGCAAACAAATGATCCAAAGACAAACAACTTTCACATTTGGTGCCTTTGTTGACTTTTTCCATGAATATATTCACATATATGTTCACTCAACTGTTGCTTTTGATCTTTGTATAGCTAGACCTCTAATCAGTTTATATTAGCATATCTGTATTGGTGTATGCAAGAAAATGCCAAATATTTGTTTATGGTCATTTAGTGACTGTGTCGCCATTACATGTTTGTCCACCAGAGAGCACAGACGAGCTGATTTATCAACTGTAAAATGTCTCGTTAAGTACACATCCTGATCACAGTTCTTAAAAAAAATTAATTAGACCTGTCTGTTATCCATTTTAATATATAGTTAACCAATTTTTTAAACTAACTAAAAGATATTAAATCCTAAATATCAACCTTACAATTGATATTGTATGAATGGGGAATGATGTAAGCTTCAACCTCCTGAAACCAAACCACAGACAAGAGAGGACACTGTCCTCTTCTGTTCCTTTTCCCATTCCCTGTCTCCATCCATCTATCTTTTTACATTTTCTTCCTCTGTTGCACTCCTCTTTCACTTGTTCTCCACCTATCTCTCCTCAGTTACTCCCACCCTCTGGTCGTTCTCGTTCTTACTCGGTTTCTTTCTCCTCTGTTCTTCTGTCATGACCTCTCTCTCCTTTTGTGTGCAGCTATATTTGTTTTCATGTAACCGATCAATACAGCTGAGCCGCGACTCCCTGCATCCACTATGTTCCCGAGGCGAATGGGGAGCGGTAGATCATGCGTTTGTCATGCCATCACTCCCTGGGCAACGCACGCCTGGCAGGTCCTTCGTCTGCTTGACCTTATCACAGAGGATAAAGGACACATTCCTGTAGTTCTTCACTTGTTGCTCTTGACCACACATGACATTGTCTGAGGTAAAGGTAGTATATCAATGTAAAAGGCCATCATTATTATTTAATTGCCGATCACAGAGCCCCATCAAGCTGTCATCATGAAGCAATATATGAGGGAGAGAGCAAAAAGCATCTGAGATTTGGTTTTGTTCCAAAGAAGAATACATTTGTAGAAAGCTTTACTTTTTATATATATTTGTTCAAAACCCTCTGAAACTGAAGTGGTGCTTACTCGCCAAAAAGACTTTAAAATGATGAGAAATGTTAAAGGATAAACGTAAAAACAGGTTATGAATGCATGGTTTCCTAGGACAACTGGACACTGTAGGTTTTGACAAACAGGAGAAAATAGTGCATTTGTTGGGGACCATTTTCAGCGGCAGATTGGTCCAATCTAAGTCATAACTTTGATTCTCCGTTTTTAAGCTTACACTTACCACTTGAATAGTTGTTAGAGAAGAGCAGACTAGGAAACACGTACCTGGCTTGTGACCTGTCAAACGTTAGGTGGTGACTGCTCACAGCTCCTCTCCTCCGCAGCCACACTGATCTGCAGTTCAAACATGCAGCAGGCTGCGTTTGACAGCTGCCAACTCGAATGCAGCTAAATTTCAACTCTCACGTCGGAGTTTTGCGTTGCCTATGGCCAGCTCCTGCTGAACCTTTCAGCTATTTGCAAACTCCAGCTGCAAGCCTTCACGTTTACAAAAGGGACAGGTCATTAACCAAAAAATGATTTTTATTGGCCTTTTTCAAAGCTGTTTAAATATCAGATGCACGTTTGCTAAAGTATGTGTCCCCAGTTCTCAGATCTTTCTGGCTCAGCAGCCATAAATACGAGCCGTGTTGAAATGTGACAATAGTTGTGATTTTATTTTCCCTTTTATGCACCTTTTCACTGATTAATTGAAGGAAAATGCCCAGAGGCTGCGAACATTCATTACCTTACAGGTCGAATGCCATAACAAATGCTAACAATATGTTTTCACAGTCGACAACTTTACTCACATTTCATGAAGCCTTGAATTACCTTTCAGGGCATCGTGTTCCCACTTGGACTTGAGTTTGAAATGAGGAGTTTCAGGTAAAACGTTCCCTGTAAGAGTTCAGTTTGGTGCAAAAGGAATCTTTAAGTGAACTAAGTAACGCTGCCATTTATTATCAATACCGAAGTCTGCAGCGGTGATCTGAGACGTAGTGCGCTGTTCTCTGCAGCTTAATAAAAAGAGCAGCTCTTATTCTTAACTATAGTTTATCATAGATTTAAAGGATAGGTTTGGATTTTGTTAGTATGTTATGTTCCCGTCCTTATTGGCCATGACGCGATCACTTCCTAATGCAACTCCATTATAAGAGACGAGGGACAAAATCTTTGTGTTGTGATTATTACATCATAATGCACATAATGATAAGTCATTGACCAGTTTTTGGAAAAAAATGTTATAGACCGAACGCTTAATCGTGAAAATAGTAACCCTAACCCACATTAATCGACACTGAAAATAATCGTTAGTTGCAGCCCTAATTAATTAAAAATCTTGGTGGCATTAAGCTTTTCTATTTTAAAGGATATTGGGTTGCAGAAGAGGACTGATTGCAGCAAATATTACTGAGTAACTCAGTAACATACATGTGCCTAGTGCATTAAAATAGGTTCTTGTCCCTTAACAAGCCATTTATCAACAATGTTTCAGCCACAAACTGCCAGGACTTTAAAGAAAAACTGTGCAAGCAACGACTTTGAGTCTGAGCTGAATCCCTTTCATTAAGTCTACGGAGGGAGATTTAAAGATGCCGTCAGTTTTCCGTCTCTTTAGCCTGGAAACATCTCTGTCAAATACTTTCACTTTGTCTCCCTCCTTTTCCTCTCATATATTCTATACGCTTGTCTACCTGTCTCCCTCCATCTTTTACTCCCTTCCTCCGCCATCCGTCTCTCAGCCTCATTCTGTCTCCTTTCGAGTAGCTCCCCTGTTTTCCACCTCGTCTCCGGTCTCTCCTTGAACTCACTCTGCTACTTTGTCCAATTTTCTCTCTTTTTCTCACAATACGAGCTATTCTCACTAACTCATGTGACAGCAGGAGGCTTCGTTTAATGTCGTTTTGTTTCAAGAAACTGTATATGCGTCTGCCTTGTTAGTTTAAGATTATTTAAGATCAGCCCTACAATTATCACTGAGTACTGTAGAAATAATATCACCTGAATGTCAGATTTGTAACAATGGATTTTTAATGGCAATACCAATTATCAGTATTTAAGAATTTATAACTTCAATATTAGTTTCTCAAATACATAATAAAAATATTTAATGAAGATTGCTTAATTGTAGTTACTAAACAGTTGTGATCTGGATATGTACTTGGACATTTTACAGTTGGTCAGTGTCCTCAGGCGGACAATCTGCCAACAATTACCTTAAATTGTTGGCATTTCTCTACTGTAATTCCTTGATATTTAGTCAAAAAATGGCCAGCATATATGGTGATACAGCATATCTGTGGCATTTATTAGGTTCTAGTTCTACTATGTGAGTGGGATCAAAGTTAATTTATGCAGATTTGACAGAGTAATAACTTTGTACGTTGCGTACCAGCATGTGTCTGTGCTTGAACAGATGTTCTCTTAACTTCTTCAGAGCGGGGACCATTGCTAAGCATGATTAACATGCGCTTACTGCCACTGGAATTATTGATTTATCAGTTTATGGTTTGACCTATAAATGTCAGATAATTGTGAAAAATGCCCAGTATAGTTTTCTAAAGCCAAAGTTTAAACTGTTTATTTTGTCAAACACTCCAAAGCCTTAAAATAATCCACTGAAGAAAAAACATTACCACACTTCTTCACATTGGGTCTTTGTTGCCCAATCAAAAGCTCAAATCCCGAAGGGTTTTTACAGAGACCCTGTGTGTCACGGCCGTGTTGATGAATACAATCAGGTGTGCGTCAACAGGTTCAAATACAAATGATACAATACACAATGTTGTGCGCGCAAATAACACTCTGAAATGGAAAATAACTCTGGTGTGACTCACTAGTAGGCCGTCAACAAGCTTAAACTATTCACCTGTCACACAGTCCTGTTGTCAAACCTGCAGAAGGAGATTTAAAACGTCTTCTTATTCAGGATTAGCACATCGAAAAAGACGTGATTTATCATCAAATAAGTGATTCATGGTTGGGGAAATTAATTTCAGGAAAATATTTGAGTGATTAAATGATCAAGAGCGCATGCTGGGACGCACAAAAACCTAGAGGAGCTTATCATCAAGGTCACCCTTGGATTGTCCATGTTAGCTGATTGTAAGTCTGTTGAGCCAAGAGGATATTTAAGTGGATGTGGTGACTTTAGGACATTGAGCTTCATTTACACTTCTTCCCTCCTCCTGTTCCACTAATCAAACCCACACCACTTCAAATCCACGGTGAAGGATTTAAAATGCAAATAGTCGAAGCTTTTTTAAAGCCTCTCTGTCTTGCTCAAATCCACCCCGCACAGCTGATCCGTCCCAGTGTTTATTAGTATTAATCTTTCAGCATCTTACGCTGACGGGTGTGGATTTGCTGAACCACTGGCATATAATAGTCTTGTTTTTCTATTTTCATACAGGGGGAAATATTTAACTTAGAATGCATTTTGTTGCTTTACGAGCAATTAAATAATATATAAGGTTGTGCAAAGAAAGGATGAGTGTAGAATATAATCACCCAAATTAGAGTTACACCAATGAATCAGCCGGGCCAGTATAGCAGCAGATATTAGCTTGTTGTGTGCCCGGTAGCACAAGGCACAATAAAGCACACACAGAGACGATCCAATTAGACTAAAGAGGCATTTAGCTCAGTAGGTAGAGCTGCAGACCTCCAACCCAGAGGTTCGGTGTTTGAATCCAGCTCTGCCCATAATCATTCTACTCTTACAGCTATTCAGTTTAGCGACAGCTTTTCAGCATCCACACGCATTTTCTTCAGGACTGAGGATTCTGTTTGCCAGGAAAAGGTAATAAATAGATTAAAGCTCATCAGATGAAGTGATACGTTGTTACCCCGTCAGTGTTTCCAACATGTGAAATAAGCTTTGGTAGTTTTCAGATGAGGTTATTTTTATACTCCCTTGAAAGTGCTTGAAAGGATACCTTGAAAGTGCTTGAAAGGATAACTTGAGATACCTTGAAAGTGCTTGAAGGATACCTTGAGATACCTTGAAAGTGCTTAAAGGATATCTTGAGATACCTTGAAAGTGCTTGGGATACCTTGAAAATATACCTTGAAAGTGCTTGGGATACCTTGAGAATATACCTTGAGATACCTTGAAAATATACCTTGAAAGTGCTTGGGATACCTTGAAAATATACCTTGAGATACCTTGAAAATATACCTTGAAAGTCCTTGGGATACCTTGAAAATATACCTTGAGATGCCTTGAAAATCCTATGGATACCTTGAAAATATACCTTGAAAGTCCTTGGGATACCTTGAAAGTTCTTGGGATACCTTGAAAGTCCTTGGGATACCTTGAAAGTCCTTGGGATACCTTGAAAATATACCTTGAAAGTGCTTTGGATACCTTGAAAATATACCTTGAGATACCTTGAAAACATACCTTGAAAGTCCTTGGGATACCTCGAAAATACACCTTGAAAGTCCTTGAGATACCTTGAAAGTACTTGAAAGGATACCTTGAAAGTGCTTGAAAGGATACCTTGGGATATCTTGAAAGTACTTGAAAGGATACCTTGCTTGAAAGTGCTTGAAGGGATATATAAGGAAATGTTACTCTTTAAAAAAGTGTACGAACCCTGTGAATATCACCACGTGTTCACCACCATAAAAATCATCATAGTATGTCGTAAAAATCTTCATAGCATGTCGTAACAGTGTGTCATAAAAAACTTCTTAGTGTAGAATGTCATAAGAAACGTCATGAATTTCATAAAAAAGGTGACAGTATACTATGTCGTAAAAAAAGTCATAGTATATATAGTATGTTGTAAAAAACTTCGTAGTATAGTATGTCATAAAAAACATAGTATAGTATGTTGTAAAAAATTCATAGTACATCATAAAAAACATCATAGTCATAAAAACTTTATTAGTATGTCGTAAAAAACTTCGTAGTATAGTATGTCAGAAAAAACATTGTATAGTATGTAAGAAATAACTTCAGAGTAGGTAATAAAAACTGTATAGTATAGTACGTCAGAATTTTTTTATAGTATGTCGTAAAAAATGTCATAGTTTAGTATGTTGTAAAAAGAATCATAGTACATCATAAATATCTTCATAGTATATAGTATGCCATAAAATACATAGTATAGTATGTCTGAGAGGTGAAAGTGCTTTAAAGGGATACCTTGGGATACCTTGAAAGGATACCTTGAAAGTACTTGAAATGATATATAAGGAAATGTTACTCTTTAAAAGGTGTACGAACCCTGTGAATATGACCACGTTTTAATTGCTGCACATCACACACACACAGATAGTTTCCGTTCGTTTGGCTAATTAAAGTTCATGTTCAAAAAAGCGGCATAAACACAGAACATTAATACTTTTAATAAATAAGAAAAGTGGGCAAAGACGTTTTTAATAGAAATGTGAAAACTTTGAATTACAAATGAAAACGTGTCACAGTTTTGAAATAAAACAGGAGCCCAGCAGAGAAACCGAAGCAAGAAAAACAAGTGTGTTTAAAGTTTGCAGTATTCAAAATATACTGATGAAGTTTAACTTGTAGAGAAATCTTACTGATCAACAAACTGGTTCACAGAGTTTAAACCATTTTTCTCACTTCTTATTTAAAATACATGTTACACACTGTGGATATGAACTAGTTTGCTTCCAGTCTTCACTGTTCAAAACAAAGCTGAGCGCATTATTTTAATGATTATTCATCCACAGGATGATTTCTACACAGGTCCCAGCTTGAGGAGAGTGTGCACTGTGAGGAGGTGTGCGATCACAGAACTGTTCTGGGTGATTTGATGTTTTTTAGCGTTTCTGTACTTTTCCTTTGCTGTTATGGTCTTTGACACAAGCTCATGGTCCCTCTTCAATTCCAACAGCAATTGATGTGAGCACTTTGTGGTCTCTGCAGACATGCATATGTGCACTGCATCATTAGGATGCCTCTCTATCTTCAGACCTCCAATAAGCCAGGCACTGTATGCTTCATTTAACAAAAGACTATTTCTGTCCTGCGCATCACGCCGAAAGTGTTGCCATCATGTGCTCTGTACATATGACACGTACAGTACATGACACCATGGGGACTGTAAGTGGCTGAAAGTGAAGCTCAGATAAACATCAGCACTAGGCACGTGAGCATGTAAGAGGTAAAGACAGGAGGCATTTGTGTTGTCGTATGGCTGGGGTGCTTGTGGTTAGTGGTGACTGAGTGGTTATAGACCTTAAATAGCAGTACATTGCGTGTGAGTCATTGGACTGTCCATTGTGATTAGGTAAAGTCTAGGTGAGGTCTCAGTCTGAGCCCCAGGACGAACCAGTTTATTACATCGCAGAGGTAAAGCTGTTTAGCTTTTTCTTGTAGGCGTTTGGCAGGTGGGCCATGTTTACCATAGGTACCTCTGGTGCACTGTGGCGGCTTACAGCAACAGACAGCGAGGATTCAGCTGTTGAAAGCCATGAACCGTTTTCATGCTTGCATGTCGCAGGCTATATTCTGACTTTGTGAGCCACAGCACAGTTCAGTCGGATGGGGTTGGAGATGTTTGTCGTGAGACAGAGAAGTGACTGTCCGCTGTGGCTTTCTGTAAATTGGAATGAGATTTCTCCCCTCAGGGCTTGGTTCCTGAGCAGTGTCAAACATGTATAAAATAAAAAGAAGACTAATAAAACTAATAGAGCCATATTGTGCACACTTGATTTACAAATCCAACACTGCCAGACTTTTGACTGTGTGTGTGTGTGTGTGTGTGTGTGTGTGTGTGTCCTGGTGCAACAGCTGGAGGGAGCAGATGTTGCATGGTGTCCCAGATGTAGCAGAAGGCCACACACCACCTTGCCATCCCAGTCCTTACACAGACAGGCTGGCTTAGGGTGAGGACAAAACAGGCTGGGTGCTGAAGGGGGCAGACAAAGTAATTAATACTGAGCACTGCCACATACTATAACTCCAGCCTACCTCATGGCCAGATCCCATGTTCTGTCTTCATCCCTTTTGATTGGTCTCTTTGATTTTTCCTCTACCTTGTATACATATTGGTCCAAATTATCCTTCCTTTCACAGACGTTATTGCTTACTGTCCTTACCTTAATCAACCTGTCTCATCATTTATTAGGCAATTCTCTTCTTTTTCATTGCTGCATTAGTTTCCTTAATGCCGTAAATGTCATTAAGGAAACTATTGCTGCAGTCATATTTTCCACAAAAGGGATTCTCAGAATTCCGGGTACTTACTGTCTTTTAAGTATGTGTTTTTTTCTCCTTTGTCTGCTTTCCTGTGTAAGGCTTTTTCATTCAAAGCCCAGCAAATTATCATTCTTTCACCTGTCCTGTTGGTTCAGTTCTTGCCCCTGTGTTCCCTTGATTGGTCCCACCAGTTCCCAGTGTTCACCTGTCTCTTGTTTCCCTCGGTAGACCGGTGCATTTACGTGCTGTTTCTTTCCCTTGTCTCGTGTCGGTTCACTGCTCCTGTTCGGCTTACACCCTGTTGGTACGCTGTTTGTTTCCGTGGACTTTTCCCTGTTTTGGGACTGCCTTGATGTTTCAGTTTTTGCCCTGTGGCGGTCCCTCTTGTTTTGTATTCTGACTTGGATTTACCTACCCCGCAGCCTTACCTGTTTGTAAGTGTCCTTTTGTTCTATCAAATAAATTGTTAAAACTGCTCCTGCCGCTCTGTGCTGTCTGCAATTGGGTCCTTTCTCCACTGCCAACACACTAGACTTAATAGAATGAATCGACGATACATGGACCCATCGGACAGCCACCTTCCCAGTCTGCCTTTCAGCTGGGAGGATTTTGGGGTGTCCAAGGAGGTTTTCCTTTTTTTGAGGACCCATATTTCTTGGAGACTCCAGGGGATCAGGGGGGAGCTTATAGGGAGGCCGCTTACAGGTGGGGGACAAATCTCTCTCATACTCACTGGGTTAATTTCTTAGTTTGCTTTTGTCTTAGTTTCCAATGTCTGTCATATACCTGATAAAGGTTCGATGGACAGACTGAAATGTTGTAATATAAATGGTAAAACGGACGTAACTTATAGCACTTTTCAACCTTGTGGGTTTCCCAAAATGCTTTTACAAACTGGTCTCATTCACACACCAACAGCAAGGTGCTGGCCTCCAAGCAACTTAGGGTTCAGTGTCTTACCCAAGGACACTTCAACAGGAGGAGCCGGGATCAAACACTGGAATTAATGGACAAACCGCTCTAACTCCTGAGCCACAGTCTGCAGCAGTTCTTCACGTTGTTTTCAAGTTGCATCTTTCTGACACATGTTCAGGTGCGCAAATATTTTATTTAATTATTTTGGAGGTCCAGCTTTGTTCAACATATGTATATTACCTTAAACCCTGTGTGGTCTCCCTCTTTGTCTCGCTCACTGGCTGTTACATCAACACCTCATTTGACACAAATTTTGGATTCAAGACTAATGATCGAAAAGAGGGGCGAACCCGAATGTCGGTGCATAATGTGAAATCTCACGTTATGGTGGGTGGGGGATGCAGCCACCTGACTTGCCGCTTATTGTCAGTCACATCACGCTTCATAATACTTTAGCCAGCCAGCACCCTGCACTCATGGTCAATTATGATTCCTCTGCTGCTTTATGGGGTTCTGCTTTGTAGGAATGCAAGGGGTGTTTATTTTCAAGGTCAAGTCCTTGAAAATAAATGTCCAATCATCCTCCCCCTTTTCCCTCTTCATTGATCCAGAGTGGAGACAGTTAAAAGCCTTAGTGATTTCTCTGTGCAGTGACAACATCCAAATATAATAAATCCTGTGAAGGCTAATCTCACTTCAATGCAAAACAGAGGTTATGGATGGTGTTAGTGACTCGGGGTGAGAGGGCAAAGATATAGGTGTTTCAATCCAGTGCACAACACACAGGGCGCAGCAGAAGAATCTTAATCCTATCATCTAATTACCACCAAGATTTTAACAGTCTTTACTGTGTATTATTGATTGCCATCATTGACTTTATGCCTCTTTCTTCTGAGTGGTCAGGACTGCCCGCCTGACATGGTGAGCTCAGCATAGTGTTCGCTCAGACTCAGACGGTCAGATATACATATACTCAAGTGCTGCGTCTATAAAAACTGAATAAGGGCATAGAAATGTTCCAACTTCATTCAGTTACAGTAAGCTGTTCAGACATACAGTATGTATCACCGCCCAAGTCTCTCGTTTGTTCAAAGATTCATAGACTGAAGTGAACCAAAACAAATCTGTCTGAATGCACTACCATGATGCTGAATAGTTACAACTTTAGTTAAAAGCCGGTGTCAGAATTGGTGTTTTGATTTGGTTTGAGCTGTAGCCTTATGGGCTCCAAATGTAGCTACATAGGGCTATTTTCAAATGGTGATACACCCTCACTCATGGTCACACTCTCTCTCACAATGGACACAAGTTATTGTAAGCATGTCTTTTCTGCCTACAGCTACAGACTAATGGCAAAGGAATGAACAGACGGTGAATGGATATTGTTCTTGGATAGCCCATCTGTCAGACCAAACATTGAACTTACTTGATGTACTGTAGCTAAACAGACTGAGTCTCTTATTTGAAACTCCAGATGGGGAAACTACACTTTAGGAAAAATGGTCCATGTGTCCAAGGTATATGGAGGACCACATAGTATAGGCTTACAAAGAATAGAGTATCTTTGCTTATTTACAGTTAAGCTAATGAAGGGTGAGCTATAAATGCTCCATGACTGCATATCAGTTCACTATATACAGAGTAGGCTGAGTTCTGTTCTGTTCTATTTTGTTCAGGTGCAGAAAAAGAATGGAATTTTTAATGGAATTTTTTTCCCGATATACTATTACATGCATTTCAACCACTTTCAGTGGGATTATAAATTATGCACAGCAGATGAGTTATTGGGTATAATTTGGTAATGAAAAGTAAATAATGTAGCACTGTTCCACCCACTGTTCTCTGGGATTACTACATTTTCATGGACCAATGCTGTGGATTTAGACACCCCCCTGTTGGTTGAACAATCTTATTACAAACATCTGAACAACAGAAAAATGCACTTTTTGAATCTGACATCATTTGATCTAGTCAAATACTTTCTCATATTTAGCACTTAGCAAGTGCTTCGCATAAAACTTTATTTAAAGTACTAGCGTCTTTATGCATTCAAAGTCAGATGCACAGATTTTAGATTGATGTCCATCCAGCATGGTCTGGTTAGTGGTGGCAGTATGACACTTTCTCTTGTTACAGCTAACACTGTAAACCATGTTTATAAATAGAAACCGCACTAGGAGAATTTTTCAATTATCTGATCTTCAGATTTAAAAAAATGTGTTAATGTTTTCATGCCTTCCAAAGTGGCAAAGCATGCATTACAGTCTACTTACATAATCTTGTGATGCACTGAGATAGTGTGGGGCCACTGCCAACATTAATTACATTACTAAGTTGGACACTGTGATATGGTTTCTTCTTCCACATTTACGTTGTCGCCTCCTCATCAGTATGCCTAATGAGATCCCACGAGACGTTTCAAGGGTTTGCCAGTCCGGTTATCCTCAGAGTTGGACTCGAGAGATTTGTTAGGCTATTGTCCCCAGCATGACCACACATCAACCTTTTTCTATATTCTAATTACTCTGAGGACTGGTCTGGCTTCCTGTCTTAGCCTCTCACTTTACAATCTATGGAATAATTAACACATGCTGCTTATGAAATGAATAAAGTCCAATGGCATAATGACTGAAAGTCACATTGATATATGCTAGTTTCAAGTAATCAAAGTCATGATTATTTAAGTTGCATGAGGTGTTAGGATGGTATGAAGTTTATTTTTTTTAAATTTAACTCAGTTGAGCCTCTTAACATTTTCCATGGTACGATACGTGTGCGGGGTGAAAAAGGTGTCTTATTTTCATAAAATACTTGCAGTGTATTTTTGGCATCTCATATTTCAGGTTTTCTCTCCATACTTAAGTGCTTTTATGTGCTAAATTCAATTTTAGTTTGGCAGACTTTAATATGCATCCAAATACCTATACATTTACAACATAGTAAACTTACTATACATGTTTGGCTTACTTTCAATTCCTATTTATTATACAGTATCCCAGTACTCTTCTAAATTATCTTAAGTTAATTTATTGGATTAAAGTTCATGTTGAGTAATTTTATGTGGAAATTGCATTTTAAAGACTGCAGGACACATACATATATATACAATAGTTCCATCTCCTTCAGGTGCATCTCAAAAAGTAGGAACAATTTTTTTCACAATATATTTGTGGAAATTTGCGAGAGGTATCGCTCTTCTCCCATTAAAGTAGCATTCAATACAACATGTAGCATGTCAATATGTTTATTCTAGATATTTTCTATAATTCTGCAGTGCTCATAGAGCTTGTATAAAAGCCTTTATTCCACAAACAGCACATAAACATTTCATAAATAAATAGAAAAGAAATTACATAAACATTCCGCAGGACAGTATTCCCAGGTACCCACACATTCATTCGTGCCAATCTTCATTAGAAATCCATAATGAAAATCACAAAAGCAACATTTCAAGTTTTACTTTATACACAACGTAATGGCAGGAGCCGCGCAAAAAAATTAAAATAAACACAGAAAAGCCAATTTAGGGAAACTATACTGAAACCACATTTGGAAATGAAAGCAATTTCCAATTTTCTGGAGCATAATTGTCCTCCTATAAGCAAGGTGTTTAAATGATTAGTTTTGACTCTCTCTCCTTGTTGCTGGAGGGTGAAGTGGTAGCTCATGTGTCACCTCTGGAATTTTGTCTTCATTATATTATGTATGAATATGCTTTTTAATAGATTAAGTCAGAATCATTAATGCATACAAATGTGAGGAGAATTAAATCTAGTTCAACAGAAAACTATTCAAAGGAGCCATATTATAAATCCCACTTTAGAAATTGAGCCTGTAGCGACATAACGTTGTATCCTTCCTGACGCCAAGTAAAAATTC
This sequence comes from Gadopsis marmoratus, assembly GCA_036023855.1. Taxonomy (NCBI): domain Eukaryota; kingdom Metazoa; phylum Chordata; class Actinopteri; order Centrarchiformes; family Percichthyidae; genus Gadopsis; species Gadopsis marmoratus. Next base: position 62,817 of record JAVQJF010075178.1, read on the forward strand.
CAGCGGAGCTTAAAAAAGCTAGTGCCACATAGCAATGAACAATACAAAAATGAGGAGAAAAAGTGAAAAGGTGCTCTAGTATTGCTTTACGTAGAGAATTCCCCTCTCGTTTACCTTCAGACCTAAAACGTTTATAAAAGAAACACCTGGGAAAAGTTCTCAGGATGAACAACGTTTCCGTGTGCTGTTCAGCAGATCAGTGAACTGGAGCGCACACACATTCAGATATCCTGTCACTTTCTTTAGCAAGTAACAACATGGCATTCATATGAGGTACATCATTGTCACACATGCACACTTTTTTTTTTTTTTGCTTCACCCAGTGTTACAATTTTCAAGTCCAGTTTAACTGGCACTACAGTGTGATTTGACACATTCCAAAGCATTGTGTGCTAAAACTTCATTGTTTTCATAGGAGCTGAAAGAGTTTTTTTAGTTCACAGAAGTTCCTGTTCATCCTCGTCATCCTCAGAGCCTGAGGGTCCCTGGCGAACCTCTTCGTACCACTTATTGGTCAAGGTCTTCATCTGGATCCGGCCATGTAACAGGTCCTGTAAGAGACATCACACACAAACACAAACTAGCATATCAGCACACATGCAAGAAAAAACAAACATACAGGAATATACACAAGAACAGGCTGAGGTGTAGACCAAATAACACATGTTAGAATACAGTAGCTCTGCAGCAAAATCCAATTTGGTGAAGCTCTTGATGTTGTTTTTGTTAATACTATGAGGTTTTGATTTAACATTAAACATATATATTTTCGGCAGAGTTTAACATTTCTCCCCTTGCCAAATTACACTGTTTATGACTTGTTCACAAGCAATTCAGGCAGAAACGGCTGTAAATCTGGCTGCAACACAAGGAAGTGATGTTAAAGTAACTATCACACGGCAGTATACCATATGTCCCCTTCTGCAATGCTTTGACAATCACCATTGGGAAATGAACAGGAGGTGGCTAAATGAAATTTGTCAAATCTGCAAACCGACAAACTATAGGGGATATTTACTCTACCATCAGGGGCGCAAAGTTCTGCGTCACCGTAATGTTTCAGATAAGTGCGGTATTTACTAAGACTGCAGACGTTACATGATATGTGCCTCACAGCACCTTGCTGCACCACTGTGGTCCTGCTTGGTTGCAGGGCCGGCCAACCCGTGAAGGTCTCCTCCACTTAGGTATGTCCTCTCTGTCCTCAGCTCTCAGTACTTTTGTAGGTTCTACCTGAAATCTCTGTGGTTTGGAGTTTACTTTCACTTCTACGTCCCTGTGTGTACTTTCAGAAATCAGCCATATCCTACTGTTCACTGCTGGCTTTCAGCCATACTGGAGCTGTATTAAGTATCTGCTGATGCAAACTGCACCTTTCCTGCTGTTGCTGCCTCCACTTAAGAACCCGCACAATGTTTCTATTCCAAATAAGTTATGGGAAATTAAATGCGTTTGTCCCTGAGTTAATGGTGCTATTATCCAAAAAAAAACAGGTCTAATCAACAGATATGGACATATTCTGAGCTATTTGGTCAGAGGATCCGTTTTTAAAATTACAGAGAGGAATAGTAGTAGTACCGTCATCATGGTAATCAACTTAACCTTGCTATGCGGTGCAGCGTTGCTGGACTGCTCACGGCCATTCATGCCATGGCTCAGTGTGACATTTAAAAATGTCATCAAATTGGTATTTACTGTGCAGTTGTTGTATTGTGAAGCATTTCTGTTTATCGTACAGCAAACACAAGAACTGAGAGCAAACCAGTGTGACTGGAATAAAATAAAATGGGATCATGAGCAATATAATGCAAACTCCCAGGTGACTCAGAGGATTTCTGTCTCTCACTCTCCCTCTCTTACCTCTTGGGTTAGCCTGCGAGTGAAGAAGGGGTTAAGGTATTTAGCATCAAGCCACATGAAGCCCTTCAGATCTTGTCTGTGGTAGATCTGAGCCTCGTACTCCTCCTCTGTCAGTTCTGATAGGTGCTCTGACTCAATGGTATTACCCTAGAGAGAAAGGGGGAGAGGTTGGGTGAGTCAGAAATTCAAAATTCTAAAGAAAGAAATGAAAGGAGAAGAGCCAAGAAATGAGGGAGAGGTGAAAAAGATGAAAGAGAGGAAGGTGACTGCGGGGAAAAGTCAAAATAGCAGGACAGTGGTGAGGAGTAGAGGAGTAGAGGTCACACACAGAAGGAGCAGAGATGAAGGAGAAAGAGTATAGAGAGGGGACTACATCAAAAAAGGTCATGAGAGCAGTGAGGAAAAATGGAGAGTTGATAGATCTGGAAGATTTTGACGACATCAAATATGCAAATACTGTACACACAAATCGTGTGTGTGTGTGTGTGTGTGTGTATCTAGGTGATCGAGGTGAAATATAAGTGCGTCATCCATTACCATTTTCTGTGTCTTGCTGAGATTGATGTCTTTCTTGTTCTTACGTCGCGACTGGCTTTCCTCAATGTCCATGATGCGAATGAGTGGCATGGTCCCACCCCCCATGAGGAAGATGGTGAAGAGTACGATGATGATGGTGGTGGTGCCAATCAGCTGCCGCTTCTCAATGGGCTCGAGGCCCAGGTGAAGGCTCAGCGCGTAGGGGATAGCGCCTCGCAAACCTACCAGACAAAGACAAAGGTACAAGACTGTGAAATGGCTACGAGAGAACACATGACAACTATGCGTTTATATATATATATATATATTTAGTTTTTTTAATATATGTATCGCTGCAAATAACCATTTCCATCCACTATCAGTTAATCTGCTGGTTATTTTCTCTATTGATTCATTAATTGTTTTGTCTATAAAATGGCAAAAAATAGTGAATAATTCCCATTTTACTTTCCCGGGGTGTAATGTGAGGTGCGACTCAAATACCTTTTTTTATCTGACCAGTTTCCAACCAAATTCCATGGTTTTACTATCATATGACATAGAAATGTTTTGAGAAGCACGAGAAGAAGCTGGAGGATGATAGACATTTTTGCTTGAAAAATATTACAAATAATTTACCGATTATCAAAAATAGTTGCAAATTAATTTCCCGTCGACCGGCTTATCGGTTATTGGACTACTTGTTTCAAATACAGTTGTTACTACTTTCATTTGCATCCAAAGACAAACACACTATGCAATGATTATGGCTTAGAGTAATGAAAAGGCCACACAGCCTGCCAAAACACATTGGTCAAAAAGCTTCACTGTAGAATCTCACCACTAAACCACATGATGAACATCATTTTGGGTGTGATCTTATGATCTCTGAAAAAGTTCAGCAGGAACGACAGAGGGAAGATGTTCACTGCTCGGCCGAGAAGAACCAGGACCTACGGAGAGGAGAACAGCTCACAATCATGGGAATGAACACAGACACCAGGAATTAAGATTGAACCGACATTCAGATAACATTTTTAAAAAATGCAAGAGCACTTACTATGCACCAGATGACGAAAGAAAATTCAAAGTTATGAGGGAAGCTGAAGATGGAGAGACCAAGGAAGGCGAACACACATGTCTCTGAGGAGAAGATTTGAAAAATAAGTAGCTTATTGTAACATGAAAACAAAAAGGAAATCGGGAGGAGAAGAGGGAACTGACCACACATGAAGGCCATTGTGCGCAGTGTCTGCTGCATGAGGATCTGAGTGACAGGCGACAAGTTGTGATGAGTGTAGTGAGACATCACAATTCCAGCAAACAGGATGGACATTATTCCTGTAGGTGGAGAGAAAGCATGGCATTACAATAAAAAATAAAAAAGCAGTCCTATGAAATCAAACATAGAAAACTCTTCTTTGGCATGCATGCAATTTAAGTGTGTGTACCCACCAGACAGTTTGATGCCCTCTGCCAGGCCATAGGGAAGGTACGCAAAGATTATCATCATACCAAACTCCAGTGAAGGAGTCTTCCTCAGATCAAAGTGTTTTAGGAACTAATCTGCGAGTTAGGGAATTTAAATAACATTACAAACACACACGCACACACTCACAGGCACAAGTTCAAATTTCTCTCACACACAATGAGTCTGGATACAAGGGCCGAGATGAGTCCAGTGAGGGTTCCCAGGGCAGCAGAACCAAAAAACATCTTAAGGAAATAACTCAGCGCTTGCAAAAAAGTCTCCCAGCCTGTTATTACGGAGTTGTCTGAGCGGGAGAAGAACCCCTCCGCTGTGCTGAAAGACAAAAGAAACAAAAAAAGAGGAAAATGATAAACACAATATTATAGTACTTGTAGTATCTCTATCTGACCCTAGAGGGCAGAATAACGCCACCATTGAATCCTACAAATTTACAGAAAGAGAGTGTGTGTGTGTGTGTGTGTGTGTGTGTGTGTGTGTGTGTGTGTGTGTGTGTGTGTGTGTGTGTATGCAGAGTTTGTAAACCTGTTGTCAAAATCTGGTTTGTTAAACAAAGATTGGCTGTATCGTATCACCCCATAGACTTAACAGGAATATAATTGGAAGACATTTATTGTGAAATTGCCCCATGCTCAGAATATAATTGGATACTACCTGAGCCACAATAATTTGTTTTTGAATGTCAAATATAAATTTTATTAGATTGTAAAGAGTAGTGCAACTTTTAAACATCTAGAACAAGAAGTCTGTGATGTGTTTCCTAGCAAATAAAGCTGTCAAAAGTGAGCCACCAAATTCTCCCATTTCATTTGTCCTTTGGACTTTAACTTGGTTGGGTGAAAAGGATTTAGCGTCACTGTTTGAATCCAAAGAAATGTTGGATGTTTTAGTTATTCATGTAGTAGGAACAGAGACAATCAACTCTATTGTACAATTTGGACAATTTCAGACAAAACAGCCAGACAACACAGTGTAATTAATAATCTGTTTTTAATGCTTATTAACAAGCTCCCAAGCAACGGCATTAGCCGCACGGCTGTTACAGACAACTGGGCCAAACTGTAAAGTAGCTCTCTAAGACAGCCAGTCTGTGAGGTGCTAACAACAAGCAAACTGCCAGGGCTGTTCAGTCTATCTATTATGCATGCACTCATTTACTCTACAGGGGCATGCAGACACTTGAGATCACTTTGCACATTTAGCTGGTTGTGAGTAAGAGAGATAAGGCAGCAATAACGCGAGTAGATAGGATGACGGGGATGCAAGCAAACAAGAGTAACCCTGCCGGGTTTCCTTCAAACTTGTCTGTCAAGATTGCGAGTACCCATATGTTGATACAGGACACTCTTGATAAACAATTCTGAGAGAGTGATACTCAAAAGAGAATGTCCCCTATGTCTAAATCAAGTTTCGTGACCATTGTACTGAAACATATGGGCGTCAAAGGGACTTTTTTTATTGTCCTCATTACTTGTTTCCGCACAGCGATACCATGAAAACGTTCCATCTCCAATCCTCAACTGTGACTGTCATCCACATTCATCAGAGCATTTTAAGTGCCAGCTTTTGGACTTCACATTTAGCAGATTTTGATACAAATGCACCTACATCCGCTGCATTTGAAACCATGCATGTCTAAGGTGATAAAATAGGTCACTGGTTCTATTATCCTGCTCTCTTCCTAACACAGTGTAATCAGCAAAAGGCAGGAATGGTTCAAAGGTTGGAAGATGCCTGAGTACACCCCAGCTGACATTTACAATGCTGAGCAACCGTGTGTGTGTGTGTGTGTGTGTGCGTGTGCGTGTGTGTGAGGTTTACACACACAGACCCAGAGGACAATGTAAGTCCTTACAGCAGCAGGTGATAAAATAAAGATAAAAGTATACAAATACTCAAAACCTTCATTGTGCTATTTAAGAGTTTCTTTCAGGGTGCTGCTGGTGCAAGGCTGTGTAAACAAAATGGGCAAATGTAAAATTCTTTCGTTAAAATTGTGTAAGATGGCACCGTGAATGTGGCAGCCTGTTAGAGCAGCTCCTGGAGATTGTACTGTTTTTATTACTTTTTAGTAGTTTTTTGTCATGCTGGCTTACTTGGATAAACAATTTCCCTCACAGGATCAACAAAGTACATCTATCTGTCTATCTGTGCCCCAATAAACAAGCCATGAGGGAGCGGACGGACACTCTTACTTTGTGAGGACAATGGAGACGGCGTCGTTGAGGATGCTTTCACCAAATACCAGCATGTTGAGCACTGGGTCAACGTTGAGGGCATTAAAGATGGCGATGGTAGCTACAGGGTCCACAGCTGAGATCAGTGAGCCAAAGGCAAAGCTACAGCAAGGGAGAGAAAATGAGTGGAGGATAACCGTTAAGCCACAATCGCACTTTCACAGGCATAAACACACTTAAAACGAATTAAAAAAGAAACATGTGGGCAACAAAGGGACGCAACACAGATAACACCATGTAATTTGAGCATGTACATGGTCAGAGGGAAGCAGACAGGAAATGCATCCACTAAGGCAGCAAAATCCTGTACATTTTTATTTTAATAATTGCCATGAATTTTGGAGAATATATAAATCCCGTCCCACAATATTAGGGCTTTGTACAAGGATACATCTAACTTGGACTGAAATAACAACACATTCACGAGTTATGGGAGACTGTGTGAAATAGGCCACATGGTAAAGTTTGGATTTAATTATTGTATGGATGAGGAGTGGTTAAAGGTGTAGTTTGTAAAGAGAAAAAGTAATTGGCAGAAAGTCAAGTGGGTATTAACGGGCAGATACATACTGTACGCGTTTGAACAAGAAATCCAGGAAAGAAAAAAGATTCAATAGCTGTGCTTTGGGAGTCCTACTACCAAAATCTAATCCGTTCTTTCTTGGCTCATTCAACTCTGTTAAGCTGTTGCTGAGATATCCTGCGAACAACCACACAAACAGGAAAACTGAAAACATATCCTCCTTGGTGAAGGAAATGAATAGGCTAAAGCCCTGCTTGAATGCACTTTACACGCACTCAGGTTGTACCAATAAGGATACACACTTACTGCACAATAACAACCCCAACATTCTCCAAAAAAACAACCTTTGTGTGGAGTAGTATACTGCCTTTGTATACTGCATTCAACTCTCGCAGCTGGATCATACTGTCTGTGACTCTGCTAATAGTTAAACTGACATTTTCTCAGGCTTGGTTCTTTCAAATTTCAAGCTAGACTCAAGCTGTCAGTGGGTGATGCTACTATGAATTACTAATATCCAATTTCCCTTGAAGTCATTGTGGGCAGAAAGACTGTTTTTATGTGAAAAGCCTACAAGTACAAGAGATAAATCCCTGGAGGTTTAGAGAAATGCAAGAAACATATCAATGCTAGTAAGAGTGGAATACCAATACTCACCTATCAGTCATGCTCATCTTATAGATCACATCTGCCTGGAAAAAACCCAAAAACATACCAAGACATAGACACACACATTGTTAAGAGTTGCAACAAGGAGATCCTATCATGTTAACATCCGGAGATAATAATGGACACTTGTCACTATGCAAATGTTCTCTATATTAATAGGCGGTTCCAGTAAAGTCAACACCGAAAACACTTGAGTTCACACTCTTTCCATGAACAGGCCCTGGCAATGCCACAGTTGTTGATAAATACTACAGCAATCCTCACCTGCCCAAGGAAATAGATGCCTCCTCCAACTATGAAGGCGGAGATGGCTGTGCCGATCACAGCGAAGAGTGTAATGGAGCCAATATTCTGGAAGAAGTTACCCTGAACATACATGGACACAGATCTTAAGCATTAATGGGTTTAATAGCATGACATCTGAGGTTACATAGTGTGACATAACATGTAGTCAGCATTAAAATGAAAAGTAGGGCACAGTACAGGTACAGAGAAAATTATCATAATTTCATAAGAGTAGTGGAGCAGAATGTATCTGAAAAAGACTGCTACCTTTTATTTTTTAACCTTATTTGAGATATAAGCAACCTAAGTCATTAAAAGTCATGATAAAATGTCATGAAACGCCTTTTTACTTTTTCCAATTCATTTTAAACTTAATTTATGATCATATTTGACAATACTACATTTAAATAACACAGACTAGAAGACAGACACAATACCAAAAAAAAAAATATTACAGACAGAACATAACCGACAGAAAGCAGAGCTGCTTATGCTTTCATGTCATAGCCAGCCTGAGCCATAAGCAAACTTAAAGGCTGCTTATTTTTGTCTTAATTTAGTGTGAATTTTATTGTGCTGCATTTTTACAAACAATAAAAGTACTAAAAAAAGATTTAACACATTGTTACTTTTTGATTTGGTGAATTCACTTGATTAAACTGGAAATCTTAAATGTTGTGTTCAAACACATACAGTATGCAGGTTAGCACCATTACATGCAAGTCCATGACATTCATAATGTGGGGAAACCCTTATACTTTAACAGGAGGTTTTGAGCAGTGTAAATTCAGCTTTGTGCACACACACTGCAGTACCTTATGTAAAGAGTATCCCGATTCGAAGATGATGGGTGGCAGGAGCAAAAGGAAGAACATGTTGGGTCGGAACATTTCCTCCTCCTTTTAGAGAAGGACAGAGATAAAGTTACATACAATCCACAGTGTAAAAAAAAAAAAGTAGCAGTGGTCAGGTAACAAACAAGTGATTCTGACCTTCTAACCACAGTTGCACATTGGCTAATAGTAGAAAATTATGTGTGTGTCACTGAATGATAAAGTACGTGCTTGTGGTTGTTGCGTAATCCTCCACAAATATTCCTCACTACTCATATGACCATTAAATGGTTAGTTCAGTGATGATCAGCTGACTTAACACTTAGTCACGAGAGAAGGGAAAGGGTGAGGAGGGAGGCCAACACACACACGGGGAATGCCTGCCATGCACTCAAACACTACTTCTGACATGCTATTCCTTGCACACATGCTGTAAAGAAACACGTGAATGCCTACGTAGGTTTTTTGATTTTCTCTCACTCCCACACGTGACCATGGATCGCCGATTATTTCAGCGATATAATGAAATCATTGTTGCTTCTCAGCTAAATGGGCCAGCTTCCCAGATCAGGAGTAGGCATCATGTGCCGATGCATTATGCTCTGGCTGCCAATGTGTCTGTGCATGATGCACCATGTGTTCTTGTATAAGCATCTGTGCATGATGCACCATGTGTTCTTGTATAAGCCTGTCTGTGTGTGTGTTCTATGCATAATCTATGTTAGTATTGTAATAGTCAATATATAGTATGCATTAGTGAATGCGCATCTGATCTATTTTTGGACCATGGCTGACACTAGAGCTGTGTCTGTCAGAAAGATAGAAAAGGGCAGGCCCATATTTACGTCATGCAGCCAAACAATCTCTCATTTTATTATAGGAGCCAGTTTCGACAGCCAATAGAGCCTGACTCTCAACCCCAAGAACCCACATGAAGACAATCACTTCCACAAATTAGCTGTTCAAAAGGAGAGTTCTGGCAATATATCAAAAAACATGACGACATGACTAGTTTCATAATCTTAATAATATTTCCATCAAACCAATTATTCAGAGCTAAGACCCAAATGAGCATGATGTGATTGGTGATGGTAATTTTGGCTCTAATAATACATTTATCGACACCAACCTAGACTACTCCAGCTGCAAGCTCTTAAAGATAGGTCAGGCATAGAGGATAGCCTATGCAGGATATATGATGGAGTTAAAGGCTATGCTTCTGCTTACTTTGTCTAATTACACACTCAAATTTCAGGAAAAGTATGCCGGCAAGGAATGCTTCCAGGTTACCACTTTTTCCTGACATTTCTCTCTGACAGAACTCTAATCTTCATGGCAGGTGAAAGGTCCGGAATGAATATTTACACCTGAGACAGACGACAGTATGCCAAGCATGCACTATGAGCCGACATCTACAGCTGTACTTCTGCATCCATCACACACTATCACATATAAGAATGTCTGCTGGAGTGACTGAACAGGCACACACAGACTTTGCATAGACATATTTAAATAAGTAGATCAGCAAGCTAGTGCTTTGCATTATTTGCTCATAAGAGACTGATTTTAGTAGGGCTGCAATTGAGGGTTAGACTTATTATCAATAATCTATCAATTACTTTGTCGATCAACTGAAAAAATGCCCATCACAATTTCCCAGAGCCCAAGGTGACGTCTTCAAATTGGATGTTGTGCAAGACAAACAGACCAAAGCCAAGTGTATTCAATTTATAATGATATAAAGCAAATAAAAGCAACAAATCGCCACATTTGCTAAGTTGAAACCAGTACTAGATTTTGAGTGGTCATCCTGAAACCAAGGGACAAGATGTGGCCTGAGAAGTTGTAATGAGATTTCAAAAACACTGACAGATATGCAGCAGAGTAATACATATTGAAAGAGAAGAAAAGATGAAATGGATAAAACCAGAGAGCAGAGGATGGGCATGCTCTAGGGAAGTGCTGAGACAGAGCTTGAACTAAATGAGAGAAGATGAATAACAAAGATGAAGGAGGCACAGTTAAAAGAGGGTGCGAGAGATAACATAAAAATATGAGCGAGAGCGATGGAGAGACCTCTGCTCAGAGTACAGGCTCCCTGGAGGCTCGGCTTTGACACACGGTGACATCACCACATGAGAAAAAGGCCCCTGAAACCACAATTAAAAACTACTCTCCCTGTGTTGCTCTCCCTCCGCGGCGTGGAAAAGTATGTGCTGCCCTTTGGGGCTTAAAACACACCACTGCAGCCACCGAGGAAAGACCATGAACCCAGATAATACAGTACAGGCTAAAAGCAGAAAACAGAGAGAAAACTACATTATTATCTGGAGTACAATACAGATGCAAATATATGCACTTGTGCATCTCTCTCTGTGCTTTGCTTAAGAGACAGAAAAACACTGCTAGCATGTTTCTTCTTACCAGCATGCTATTTCTTCTTCAATCTGTGTCAGAGCACAGGGGAGGGACGGGCAGATGAGAGAAAAGGAAAAGCAGTTAACAGTCCCAGAAAGGCACAGAAGGGGGGGGGAAACTCCTCGTCATATGCTGGATTGTAGAAAGAGGACTGGAAATAGAGGGATTGGAAGCAAAGCTAAGAATGCAGTTTGGTGGTGAAAGGCGAGGGCAAAGCCAATGATGACAGGATCCTGCTGCCTGAGGGGTTTGTACACCCTTGGTGACCTGTGGGGCAGCCCTCGAGGCTTGCTAGATTAGCCAAGTGGGCCAGCTTTAGATACATGATGCTAGTTGGAGGAGACGCAGCTTTAAAAAGGTAGCTACACTACAGGAACACGACATATCCAGTTTAAGCCTGCAAAATGAGGTAGTGATTGGAAAAAAAAAAAAAGGACAGACAGATGACTTGCATTGGCTGTGGTGGCTAAACATAGACCTGTAAGTAAAGTAAGTGCACTGTATGCACAATTTCAAAAGAGTTGAAGTTGATGACAAAAATGACACTGACAGGATCACACTTTTGCCACTGGCTGTTACTCACTGAACAGGTTGCATGGTGCACCCCGCTGTTAGGCGCTCTCTCAAAAACAAATAGGTCAGGCATAATAATGGATTTACAATTACGGCCTGGGTCTTTTAAAGTAAACCACGTTGCACGGCAATGCTCCCGCAAAGAAGCTGTAGCATATCACAATGCAACTTCATTACACTTGACTCAAGACAGTTTTACTTATCAAGTTGTATAGTGATAATAAGTCAGTAAGCCACTGCCTGTATGGAAAGGTGAGCAGGTTTGCTTGCTGTAAGCTAAACACAAACCCAGAGACAGTTTAGAGATTCACAGGACAGGGGGAAAAGGGGGAAAGGGGCTCCAAGGGCTCTGGTTACTAGTGCCGATCAGCAACACCCTGGGGGCCCCCAGGCTAAAAAACAATGGGTGCCAGTGTGCAAGAAACATTGACACAACCTGCCCCTTTTTCTTCCCTCCCCCCGACTCCGCATCTCTCTCTAACTCTTGTTCATTCGTTCTCTTACTCACTGGCAGAGAACAAGGAATGTTAATTAGAGGCTGTGAGAAGCAGGAGAAAAAGAGTAGGGCTCATAGGGACACAGACAGAGGGGAAAGATAGCAGGCAAAGAATGGTGCGTGTCACCATGGATAGGTAACAGAGCAGAGATAGAGAGATGAGATTTGTGACGAGATTTGTTGACACGCAGGAAATTAATGAGGGCAAAAAGACAGGCACAGACAGAGAAATGAAAAGCTACAGCACAGGGAAGATAAATGTTTATTGGGTTGGGGTGGGGTGGGTGGGGGTTCCCAGAGAATTTGCTGTGGGATGAATTACATCATACAAGAACTGGGAACCTGGTTATATATACTTTAAGCTTGATAGATTATGTTTTGAAAAAGCCAACACATTTGTCCCTGCCCTCTATTACAGTTCATACCAAAAACGCAGTCGGTGTAGGTCTTTTGTTCACGGTTTCTTCTCGTAATTCAATGGGTTACACTGAATCAGATGCAACATCTACACACAGCAAACATGTACAGAAGCGTCATGTGTTGCACATGTGTTACATGGCATTTTATTTGTCTGTGTGGTGTGTGGAGGACGGTGGTTGTTTTGCTTAAGGCTAAACAAGTCAAACCATTAACTGTGGATTGTGAACAATTGTGGCCAGTGCTGAGGAGGAGGAGCTGTGGAGCAGCGTGTGAATAAGGAGACAAACTATACCTTCCAGTTGGCCAGTTCCTGGAACTCAATTATCTTAATGAAACCTCCCATTAGAATCCCTGGAAAGAGTGAGAAGACACGAAAAACAATACCACTGTTTAAATATTTCACTACTTCATATGAAAACCGCAATACAACCAGAATATAGATGGAGTGCAAACCTGAAACAAAGTGCTATTTTAGTCATTAAAACAAATAAATTCTAATTGTAAATTAGATACAAATAGTGTAAAAGGGCGATTGTCTTAGTTATGTCTTTGAGAAAGTCCCCTTGGGCCTTCAGCTCTCTTGTTACACAGCCCAGCAGAACATTAATTAAAAGGGCAACGAAAACACAATGACGTGTGTAGGGCAGAGAAAGACATAGATAAGCTGGAAAAAGAAATGATGAGTATCATAGGATTGTGTTGAAGACTCCAATATATGGGCAGTTGGAAAGGGATAGTGGAGGGGAAGACACATACTGAGTAGATGAGAGTAAGGAAGTGATGAGGAAGGAAAAGCAGTTCATCCTGATTTGTAATCAGACTCTCTCGCCTCAGCAGAGTCCCCTGCTCCCAACACTGAGACAAGCTCTGTCTCATATGCAGTGTGGAGGAGTATGGAAGAGGAAAAGGCCTTCAGGGTGAAGACAGATGTATATCACTGAGTTTGACACAATGGAAGGCATTAGATGAACTGACCTCACACAAAAAGCAAAGCTGGAGAAAGGTAAATGTTTTTACAACTAAAATCTTCCTAAATCTTGGCTAAGGCTGCCAATGATACCAATGGGTTAGTCTTTGCTCATCTTAAAAAGGCACATATTTATCTTGAGCCTTAGAATGATTTTATTACTGTAACCTTGCAGAGGTCTAGATGTTTAGTTCACTGCTGGACACACACAGAAATTGGCAATAATGTTAGGAATTTACTACGACACACGATATGTTTAAGACAGAAAACACGAGAGAGAGAGATGTGCCAGAGTAAAATATGTAAATCATAAGAACAGGCATCAGCTTCATTGTTTATCCATGCTTTTAAAAGAAAAAAAAAAAGCAAAGTGGAGTATTCTGGCAAACTCCCAAATCAATTGCAACATCAGTTTGCTGTACCAAAACTGCCTCAGATTTCCTAGAGAGCCCTTAAATACAGACGCATTGTAAATACCTAGACCCAGCCTATGCAGAACAGCATGATAAATAAAAAGTACTCACCAAGGGACACGACAGCCACACTCTCTGGAAGAAAATGCAACTTGAACTTGATAAGCAGGTGCACCAATATGATGCAGATACCTGGGGTGAGTGGGGAGAGCAAAGACCACTGAATGAATATTCAGGACAAATACATCCATGCCCCGACCATCATGTCACACCAACTCAGATCAGCCCAAAAATAGCCCCCACATCATACAGAGTTAAGATCTTTTCTCCACATAACCTATTGTAGACTGGACAGGAATTGCTATGGAAAACGTCAAACCTAGCTCTAACTTGATTTGCTCTGATTGGGAGTATGAATGGACACTTGAATTCACATCATATAAGTCTAACTACACAAATACTTTGTGCAATTGAGTTCAAACACACTTGCTTGACATAAATGACTACAAAGCAGTTACTTGACATTTAAAATGATACTTCTGAGACTGTACAATAAAAGATAATTGCCCCCCGATTAAAACATAAAATTAGCTTGTCACAGCACCATAGAAACCCATGTATATCAATGTGCTAAATCAGTGTGCACACAAATTAGCATAATTAAGATGACAAAGGCCACAATGGAGTAAACAGCTCATACACACTGCAGAGGTGGTGTTCATCAAAGCTGGACTGTTTTCTCATATGGGATGTTAAATTCAGGTCAAATTAAAGCATGCACTCTTGTCAAGGAAAATGGTACATAATGTTTATACGGTTTCCAGGAAGTGCTATTTAGGTCTAATGTGTCGTTTCTAGATTGTACTCTCTTTTATTAACAAATAATCAGTCAACGGGTGATGTTAACTTTAGAAGACAGGACTCTGCATGTTGTGCTTCACGCAACCACTCAAATGTTTTTATCCAAATACTTGGTTCAAGACAAAATAACGTTTTTATGTGTCTACAAACTTAATGAGTCTACTTGGTAGCCCTATGCATGATTTATACCAAACCCTTACAGTGGTAAGCATGTGACAAAACCTGAAGTTGCCTAAAGTGCATAATGGGCACTTTGTGTCTGAAGAAGCACTTCATGACCTTTTACATATTAATGTGTAGCCACATCCTTTCATTCATCCACTTCCTTCATCCTAAATCACCAACCAGCCATCTGATTTCAGGAAAGTGGCTGCACATCTGCCCTCCCATTATGCACCGCATGAGCTCGAAGCTGCGTCAGCCACAATGATCACATTTCCTATTGTCGATTAATTTCCGTCTTCCATCCTATCCTGTATGGTCAGAAGAACACTAGGACTAGAGTTCTCTTGGAAAACAATGTGCGCGAGGAGTTTATGCTGACAGCAGCCGACTGCATACAAAAATAAGACAGAAAAGACTGAGTCAGACACATATTCAGCAATTCCGCAAGAGAGACGACTAACCAATAACCAGCAGGCTGAAGAATATGGTCAAACCGCTGGATTGCTCTTCTTCTTGGGCCTTGACCCCTGTCTGCACGGGCAGAATGGGCTTTGGGCTCGGGGGGGCTGGTGTTGTCGGCTTGACAGCAGGTGTTGTAGAGTGGAGGCTCTCGTTTCTGTAGTTATCCGTGTCATTGGATTTGCTGCAAGGAGACAGTCAGGAGGAAAAAACACATTGGTGTGAAGGATGCAGTCAGTCAGTCAATCAACCAGAAACCTCCTAAAATGTTTCATATTGAGTTGAAATAATGTAAACTAGTAACTTTTGGATGTTAAAACTTAATTTGGCTGACAAGCGCTTAGTTTCAGAGGTGAGAAAAAGAGAGGTCTTTATAGCTATATCGAGGCAAGGTAGTCCCCTAGAATGTTTTCTTACCACCTTATTTAATTTTAGACCATTTTAAGTATTGCTTTTGAGATAGTAGATAATGTTGCTGAGAAAACTCTGTAAAAAGGTTTAATAAAACGTTTAACTCATTCACATTCATCAGAGTTAAATGTATTTCCTGATTAAGCGATTGAATTCTTAGGGGGATTTAGGTTTTGTTTTTTTGCTTAATTTTACTGTCCTGAAAAACAAAATCTACCATAATTGTCAGCTGTTATAAGAAAGTTAACTTAGCAACGTGTCTTGTTCAGTTGTTCGTTTGCGAGACTGCAAACCCGTCGCGTTGCGAATGAAAACTATTGCTAGCCGGTTAGCTACATCGGGCTAAGTTGCTCCAAAGAGCGAGAACTCAAATCAACGTTTGTTGTCTCAAACCTAGCGGACGGTCCATCCAGCTGCGGGTCGTTTGAACCGAGTCCATCCTCTTCTTCGTGTTTTGTTAACGTTTGCTTGTTGTCAGCCGCAGCAGCAGCAGCAGCAGCAGCAGCATTGTTGTTGTTTTTATCCTCACGGCTCACAGCCCCGCCGCCGCCGCCGCCGCCGTCGTCTCGCTCGCGCAGGTCCGCCGAGTCCCCCCCCTCAGCTCGCGCGGCCGCACGCGGATTCACGAATAACAGCAGGAAGCACAGCAGGAGCCCTCTGTGCGTCGTGCTTCTCATTCTCAAACCAGCGACTTTAAACCCGAAAGCAACGTTTTGTAATAAAAAAAAATGACGGGACGTTCCATGTCGACAGCGCCGTGTATCTGTTGACGTCACGACTCCACTTCCTGGTAGAGGTTTGGTGGGGAATTGTAGTCTTTACGTTGCACGGACGACATGACGGAACAGCAAAGGAACAAACGGACGCGGTTTGACGCAACTCTTGTCAAAATACATTTTATTTTTGGCCCAGTGGATCAGATTCCACTTTCGATGGTATAAATAAAGTGTCGATGTTTCAGAGTAATTCTTGTGTACTAGATTTCCCATGAGCCATTGTTGTGTAGCGTCAGCTGTCAGCCTGCCTTTTCATGGACATTGTAGTTTTATTATGTGCCGCACTGGCTACGTGTTACCTACAGATGTAGGGGACGCTAACAACAAATGCCATCTTGTAGTGAGTCGCATTAAATGGATGCAAACTGAGATCAATATATTTATAAATGAACTGAATATTAAAAAAATTAAAACATTCGTGGTAAAGTGTAAAGGTGTGAACGCAGAGAGGATGCACACCAAAAAGGGTTCTGCAGCTCTGGAAGAAAAAAATCAAGAGACCCCTGCAAACTGATCACTTCTCTGGTTTGACTATTTATAGCTATGTGTTTGAGTAAAATTAACTTTTTTTTTGCAGCGCTGTATATACGGTACACATTTTGTAAATTAGTCTTAAATCAGACCACAATTCAGATGCAATATATATAATAATATATTTTTACTCATAATGCTGCTACTCGCTCACTTGCTTATTACCATGGATGTGTACTTATTGATCTGATTTGTATTACGTGTGCTCTTTACCTGCGCTATTTCACCTCTTATCCGCACTCATCTGACTCCTCAGAAATCTCAGAAGCAGAAATCATTTCTGATTGAAGCACTTGATTACCCCAGAATCAGAATCAGAAATCGGTTCCGAGCATGCTCAACATCACGCCACGCGACTTCGAACGCCACAAGGTTTTTGGTGTTGAAGTGGCGAGAGCGCGTCGTCGTTTGTTGGGCACCGCTGATGCCAGCAGCCGCCGCAAAACTAGAAGAAGAAGAAGAAGAAGCAGAAGCAGAAGAAGAAGAAGAAGAAGTTGTTGACGCCCACTTTAGATACAGCTCATTTTGCGGAGGGGCTGCCCCCCATTCATAGGGCTAGTAAGCAGGCGGGCTGGTAGGAGCGGCCAAACACCATCAGCGACGTAGTGTCTGAGGCAAATTATGGTCTCTCACTGAAAATACCAGGCCAGGTAAAAAAAAAAAAAAATACAAAAACCCAAGACTGCGCTATCGTTGTCAGTCGCTTCGACATCGGACAATTAAAACCGAAGGCGTCCTCTCGGGAATGGGACTGGGATTTCTTCATTGAACGCTGAGCGGATCTCCTGGACTCGACCTGCCGCGGAAACAGACTTGACTTCCTAGTCGCCCGGCTCCCCGCCGCTGCCGCAGACCGGCCACCCGCCTCGGCTCCTTCTGCGCCGCCTTGCCCGCGGACCGCTGAGCTCTGGCGTCCGGACACATCGGAACCTGTTCTGTCGTCGTCGCCGTCGTCGATACGCGAACGTACCTGTGTGCGCTCCTGCTGCCTGCACGATGCCGACACATTTGCGCTTCCGGAGAAGGTCATTCCTGGGGCTGCTATTCCTCTTTTCGCTGTCCACCTCCGCGTTGTATTTCATCTACTCCGCCCCCGGAATCGGTAAGTCGAATCAAACCGACGCCGTTAACGTGGAATAATAGTTCGACAGAGCGATGGAGTGGGAGACTGTTTGAATGGGATGTTGGGTCATGTGTGACGGCTCGGCTTGCCGTTGGGAGTGTAGACGGGCGAAAGGGGGTCCACGCTGAGCCCCGATCCCTCGCAGTCGGCGATGAGACTCATCTGGATGCTGGAACTGAATCCTATAAGATCCACGTACCTGGCCACGATAATAACAGCGCTGCCGATGAGCATCATGGCTGCTGTAATCATGCTGATGTTAGCAGGCCTAACAGCTATGATTACAATGCTTATAGTAACGACTGGGTCCACAGGCAAAATATGGTCTTTTGGCGTTGATTTGGGGTTCATCGTTCGAGTCCATAGACTAGTCAAAGTTGAGCGACGTGTATTCAAAATTCTCACCATGCCAGTCTGTTTGTTTAGTTTTTGTTTTTTTTTAGTTTTAGTTTTTTTTTTTTTTTGTGGGGCACAGGTCAGGTTATGAGCCATGGACTCATGGGCCTAAATCACATCTGTGTAAGTCAACCTGAGCCTAGAGATCGCTGACAAACAAATCGTTCCTTACATCATCAGCTGCCTGTAAGTCACATGCAGTTGTGTAATATCAGATGGCTGAATTCCTCCCATCATTAATTCATTAATGTGTCTCATCGTCCCCTCCCTTCTTCTTTTTTTTTTTTTTTTTTCTGTCTGTCACTTTTTGCCTCTGTGTGTCACAACTGTCTTCTTGAGAATCTGCGGTCTCACCCATCCTTTCTTGGCATCCTTCTGCATTAGGTCACGGTCCACTTAAACCTATCGGCCTAGAGATATGTAGGGCCATTCGTGCTTGCTATTTTGGTCATTATTACCCTACTTTATTGCAGGTAAATGTGCAGCGCTTATCCTGATGCATAGCACTTATTGTACTGTAAAATTGGGACATTCTCCTGACTCTGTCCTTGACACTCTGCCAGCAAGAACTTTCCATTAAGTGGTTTCAAGAACACTGATTAATGTGCAAGTCAGCAGCAATGACATGGTTGCCCATATTCTTCTATTTGGGGAAACAGAAGGGGAAAGTTCATAATGCAATTTCTGAGGAAACGCATGGTGCAGTTAAACGTGGGCTACTGGGACTATTTCCCATTTACTGCATAAGCCACCATTGGTAGGATATCCTGTTTGCTGAACAGACATGTTTGCAGCCTGCCATTGTTGGAGTAGGGGTTGACTGTATGAGTGAAAGAGTGTTTTTTTTTTTATGTCAAAGTGTAGTCCTTCTTAAACATCAAAGAAGAGGACTGGTCCTTCTTCTTAATTGAAATGGCTATTGATCCATTCGCGCACTTTACCTGCTGTGGACAACTTGATCAATAATTGAATCAATTTGCGTATGGAGGACACGTTACTGACAGGAATAGCCCACGTAAGTCCTAATAACAGACAGCAATGATTCCTCTAAATGTGAAACAAGCAAATTGTTGAGCAAAATAATCCTAAAGTCACTTGTTCACTACTTTTCCCGCTCGAGTATTGATGGTGTCTGATAACTGACTGAGAGCTGCGCCTGGCTATATCTATCCTCCTGGGTGTTGACAGTTACAGGGCTGTAATGGCCACGTGATTTACTGGGGGTTAGTTCAGAAACGGAACAAAGACCAGCAGCACCAGTCCATTAATTATAGATGGTAACCAGGAGCAAGGCAGCTTCTTCTGCTTTTTACGAAAAGCTACAGTTTGTAGCCTTTTACACTCGGGGTGCCTGGTGGAGCTGCAGCAGCACGTCCGGACAGGAAAATCAGGTTGGGGGGATGCTGCTTAACAGGATTTGTTCCAATTTTTTGACATAAGGGTGGTGTGATGCACTGGTAGTGATTTCCATGTGTGGATATTGGCTGAGGTTTTACATCCTGTGGTCAGAGATACACCAGTGAGCCACAGCTTGTCAGACAGAGAAACTGCAGCAAATGGGGTCGGTTAGCAAAAGCATTTTAACAGCATTAGCATTTGATTTATTTATCCCCAACAGAATACATCATCTTTATTGAAGAATCTCCTCTCAGACCTCACTGTATCGTGGACCTATTCAACAAAGAAAGTAGTTCCATGATACAGAGAGATGAATGCAAGATTTATTTAAATACAAGATGCTGTACTCTGTTGTGGATGTTTTCAAAGTATTGAGTACTGTGTTGGTGTGACTCCATTTGTTAATATTTATCTGACAAACTGCAGCCTCGCTTGGACATCTTCCACATGGTTGTAGCCTGAGCTAATGCCTATACGTCAATTACTTTCAGTAAGTAGTTTTGACCGCCATACTGTCTAAAACGCTTCCATTTTAAAAGCAGGTGAAGACAGAGGTCAGATCATTTCCCTATACTGTAGCCACATTCTCCATACATAATCCCAGCAAGACGAGTGCATATGAATGATTATTTTAGCTTTCCCTATGCCATTATTATTCGTCAGCCTACAATGTGAGTCTATTAAATTAATATCAAAATCCTCCAACTCAGGGCCTCCTGTAGTATTAGACTGCACAGTACATCTCATCAAATGGGGAGTTCTGGCCACAAATGTGTGATGGCAGCCACACTTTGAAGGTGAACAGATTGGCTGGCTGAAAGGGGTCATATAGGAGGGGACACTGCACAGAATAAGCAGAATATTTTGGTGTTAAAACAAAGATGGGAAATGGAGAAGGATCCACTGACACCTGAACCTCTATGTTGCCCCCAAGCATGGGAGCTGACTGACGCAGGCTGGGAATGCATGGCACAGCTGGGCCTTATTGCAGCAGTTTATTTAATTAAAACACGAGAGGATCCCACTGGAGCGAGAGCTAGGATGACACAGGCTCTATTTATAGCTTTGAACACAGATGCACATACACCTTCACATCCGGGGAGAGCAAAGAAGACAGGTGCTTCCCTTTGTCTCTGGACACCAGGCCCATCCTCCCATCTGAATGGCTATGTGTATACATACACGCTTCTCAACAACATTAAAAGGAACACTTTGAAAACAAAGTGATCAGATCTCAAGTCGGAAAAAAATCATGCTGTAATGTGTTAGGAACGAAAGGATGCCACATCGTTTGATGGAAATGAAAATTGTGCAAAATGATGCGGCAGGCTAGTCCAATTTGCTGAAATGTCATTGCGGCAACTCAAAGTGGTCCTCAGTAGTTTTATGGCCCCCACGTGCTTGTATGCATGCCTGACAATGTCGGGGCTCCTAATGAGATTGACGGATGGTGTCCTGGGGTATCTCCACCCAGATCTGGACCAGGGCATCACTGAGCTCCGGGACAGTCTGAGGTGCAACCTGGCAGCGCCAGATGGCCCGAAACATAATGTCCCAGAGGTTCTATTGGATTTAGGTCAGCCGAGCGTGGGGGCCAGTCAATGGTATCAATTCCTTCATCCTCCAGGAACTGCCTGCCTACTCTCTCCACATGAGGCCTGGCATTGTCGTGCACCAGGAGGAACCCAGGACCCACTGCACCAGCGTAGGGTCTGACAATGGGTCCAAGGATTTCATCCCGATACCTAATGGCAGTGAGGGTGCCCTTGTCTAGCCTGTAGAGGTCTGTGCATCCTTCCATGGAAATGCCTCCTCAGACCATCACTGACCCACCACCAAACCGGTCTTGCTGAGCGACGTTACAGGCAGCATAACGTTCTCAACGGCTTCTCCAGACCCTTTCACGTCTGTCACATGTTCCTTTAATTTTTTTGAGCAGTGTATAAGTCTGTAATTCTGTGTCTGTCTTAGTGCGTACCACACTTATTTCTATGTATGGCCTGCTGATAACCAGTTCTGAGTATTGACTGATAATTCAGATTGCTTCACAGTGTGATGACACATAGCAAGGAATGTAGATAAACCAGGGTTTAGTAAAGGTTAGAGAATTTTGTCAAACAATACAAAGGTAAGGTAAGGAAATGCTCAGACATAGTTGCCACCTTGACTCTGCAAGTAACAGCAAAACAGTTACTAACGGCAATTTAGAGTTTGTTTTTACGTGTTTTTAAGTTTAAGACGTTTGGATTTCAAGCGACCTTTTATAGCTATAGCTGTATTCCGTTTATTGACTCATCTACCTGTCAACATTTTCTCAGAACTTTGGTGTGGCTACAGACTGCCTGTATATCTCAGAAGCAATTTCCAAAGCCTTTCAATGGAAACGCACCTTCACCTTGTACAGCCAGGAAATAATTGTAGATGTGCATGTGCTGAGGTTTGTCTGCTTGATCACTGAGGATGTGTGGATGTCTGGCCCAGGCTTGTGCGAATATGGCTGCCTCATAAAACGAATATCGCAAAATATAAAACTGCTGACAAATGTATTTTTACTAACTGTATCTACATTAACGTCTTGTGCTTTAAACTGTAATATGCTTAGTGGAAGCTTAAAAAGTCTTATGAATTGGAGGTGTAAGTAAATCAGTTATTTGTGAGCAAATAAGTAACTTATAATGCAATATATATTGATACAGTCTCTTACACCAGTGAAGCAATACATTCTGTTGAGATAACGAAGCAGAAGTGTGTCCTTCCTTTGCTAAAGATCTTTAGACCTGTTCTGCTTTTTGTCAGATCAGCCTTTTGACAATTTATGGCTTATTAATGTTTATATTGTGTCACATGTGTTCATGGTGTTGCATGTGTGTCATATTTTAGGCTCTATTTTGGTACCCACTCGCTCGCACTTGCTTTTTTCACTTGCGCAGATGCTGCGATGCACTGTACTGAAGTTGCCCACAAATGACAGACTCTGCCTGTACAGCGATACCGTCATTATCATGGGGGGGGGGGAAGATATACTGTTTTCCAGTACTGTTTTCCAGTCAATTTAGTGTTATATAGTTTGATAATTGAATGTGGAATACACCCTACCTTAATAGATTGATGTGTGGAGAGTAGCAAAAGGAGCATGTTTTTGAGTTGTCCTTGCCTTCTGCCCGGTCATCACTTTCACGGCCACTTCTGCTATCGCTGTGCACTCCCCCCCCCCCCACTGCTACTGCGCGTGGTGGTCTCCTCCACAGTGTTCGACGATGTGTGTGTGTGAATATACACTTGTATGATTGTCCATATGTCTGTTTGTGAAGCAGCCTCTTCCTGCAAAGCCACCAATGAGTGGCCAGGAACATTTGAATCCTAATTTGGGTACAAACTGGCTCTTGAGGTGGAGGGGTATTAAAAAAAAAAGGAAAGGGCTTGTAAAGATCAGACAGATTATGTTTGGTGCCATGCAGTTTGGTGCTTTGCATTAGAAGGAAATGGAAAAAGTCCACATGTTGCTGGCTTCAGCCTAGATTATCATGTGCTTAGCAGCATTGTTTAGATGCTAACCTGTTACCTTGCTGGCTTAATGGGGGTAAATCATCAACTCTGTTGAGGAAGACATGGTGTTTAACTTACTACACAGACCTTTTGTTCATCCTGATATCTGATATCCGACATTTTTTGGCCTGTAATTGGAGCAGGTCACCTAATTTTTAATAACATTTCTTCTTTATTAAAAATGAGGTGACCTCCAATTACAGGCGAAAAACAATGTTGGGTCTCACAACCAGGAACTCAATAAATTAACAAATAAATAGTTTGATAATTAAAAACAGGCAGAAGCTTGCGTTTTCAGGAAATAACTTTCACTTGCTTCCCGCTCAGACAAACTCAACGTGATCTCTATTATTTACACAACTGGTAGAACATAAACCCAAATCGCGACTTAGGAGAGAGAGTCTCCTAAGTCTTGTAAAGTTTTTTTTTTTTGTTTTTTTTGTTTTTCTTGTAAAGTTTGTTTTTATAAACACCAGCGTTGATAGCGTTGCGGGTGATAACCCACAGTGCTCAAACACAATCCACTAGTAGATGTGTCTGGGGAAAGTACAGGTTGGTGACTATGACGATATTCACACCCGTGTGTGCTTCATGGTCATGCTGCTTCTGTGCCGATGTCTTGCTTGTATTAATGCAGTAGAGCTTCTCTGGCACTCCTGAAGCCATCCATCTCTAGTCCTCAAGCTCACTGTAAACCCCCCCCCATTCTTCTGCTGCTGCTTAATCGATCCACCCATTTACCTCAGTCCAGCCGGCCTCTTAGGTCTAATATCCAGAGGCTAGGGATAGCCAGGGTGAAATATTAGCTTAGTTACAAGCAGCCTCCGATAGAGCCCATTGAGAATGAACAAGCATGCTACATTGCGATACATTATGCAGCTTCTTTATTTAACTTCTGTGAAGTTGTTCGACCATTTAAAAATATTAGCATCTCTAGTTTAGTCATGATGAATAGGAAACTGTAAAAAATCAGAATGAAAGAAAAGCATAGAAAACAGTATGCACAGCAGTTCAGTCACCGAAATTCCTCCAGTTGGAGCACTTAAGGTCTGGCGTTTGACATTATCACTGCAGTTGCCATGGTTCCCCGAGGGCTTGTTCCCATCCAGGACTGACTTCTTTTTATTCTCACGGCAACCACAGAAACATGCCATCCCTGGTCACATGATTATCAGATCCCCAAGGATACAGTCATTACAGTCATTTGGGACAGAGCCATGGACTGTCTTTGTCTGGAACATCTGCACACTGTAAAGGGGACGATTCAGTAAAAGTCATTACATGTAGTATAAATACCTTTTTTTTTAAAGAATGCCAGATCTTCCTTGCTCTTTACCACTGACGGGTCAAAGCAACACTTGCCCTATTACTTAAATAAGCACATCAAAATTGTGATTTCTGCTTCCGTCCAGAAGCAGAAAAAAATGTACCTTGTGTAAATCTGCCTGCTGTGGTGGTCTGTTATGTCCCTGTTCAGTCCGAGGACATGTGACTCTAAATACTCTATTAACAAAGGAATTTAAACATCAGAGTGGGGAGTCCGTTGCACCTTGTGAGTCAGTCAGAGGCATGAGCAATCCTCTTAAAGCATTGCATTCATTGTCTGTGTGATACCCTTCCCATCTCGCACGCACGCGCCTACTGTAGTATCCAAATATGGTTTGCAAATATACACACGAACACTGAGCGTCACGCTGATTAGACGTGAACAGTTTTGATTGTGACACTGTGAAATCTATAACATTCCTTTCCCTGTCACTGCAGAAGATAAGAGGCACTTCAGTCCTTGCTTTTATGTGAACACCAAGCATGTAGAGGAAATCACTTCATCCAATGTTTTTCAAGACAAGTCAGTTTAGGATATTAGCAGAAAACAAGAGATTAGTCTGACCTAAAAAGTGATAACATGCTATCGATGGAATTATTGCGCATCACTTTTGAGCAGACGGTTCAAACATTTTGCCGCTGATGCGTTGTAATGTTTATTTGGGTATAAACAAGCAAACATTATATGAGCCTTATTCAAAATTAATAGATTTCACTGTTGTACATCACAGAATATAGCTCTGTTGGTTTATAGCTTTGCAAGACGGGCGGACACGCCTTCACAAATAGTTGTTGAACTAAGCCAAAGACAAACTCTGAGCGTTTGAGGGTATGTCCACCTTTACTAGAGAGGCAGGGTGTATTCGGTAAGTTTCACCCCGCTTTGTTTTTTGTTACACGCATAAATGCAACCGATTAATTGATCGGACCTTCCCCTTCAGTGACTCAGCCACTCCTGTATGGAAAATGGATTGTGTACACGATAACCTAAGTGCATCTAATTATTTAAGGTCTTCACGTCACTGTGTTTCATGAAGGAGTGTCTGTCTTCCTATGTTACTGTTTGGATTGTCAACTGTGGAAATTCTCTTTAAATCTGTTAAACAATCCAGGCACATTACTCCTCGGATTCACAGCCCTGCGCTGCCAAAGTGATGACTCTCAGGACAGGATAGGAAAAGTTATGAACAGATAATCCACCACCCCTCTCAGTTTTGTTAATGATTTTAGACAGAATGAAAGCCATTAGTAGCTGTATTTAAAAAGGAAAAACAATGTAACAGTACAGGATGGAAAACTATTATAACAGAAATGTGTTTTTCCAATCGAGCAAACCACATTATTGTGACCCCCTTTTGATTTGCAACTCCAACTTCAGAATCACATCTTTGTTGTCTTTATTTCCTCTAATATTGATTGTTGTGTGTTTGCCCACCTAACCTAATGCGTGATGGTGTATTTATTGTATAAATGTTTCTGTATGTTTAATCTTCAGACACTGTGTAGAAGTAGTTTCACACATACTTCAAATATCTTCCTCGACGTATATTCAGCTTCATCTATATCGGCTTCCCTCTCAACCCGCTGTAAGTTCCTGTTTCTGCTATAGATACTGTAACTTCATTTGGAGTCTGTTTGGCCTTCCTGTAGAAAGCCATAGCAATAGAGGTGAGCCCTACACATGTAGCTACTCTAATCTTATACGGTTGTCTGCAAAATGACCCATGGCCCCTATAGTCGGGATATTTGCCCACAGACAGATGGTGGAGCAGGGTGCAGCAGAGGTGAGTGGGGGTGGAGGTATACCAGTGTTTAGATGGAGAGTTGTGAGTCACATCAGGGGCTTGTGTTAAGGCACTAATCATTTATGTAACCTAATCATCCCGAGGAGGATCCCAGGCTTTGTTGACCTGATGTAGGCCTCCCTTTGTTATTGACTGTTACCGTGGTTACTTTGGTCATGTGTTTGAGAGCAGTCAAACTGTAACTTGTGATGACCCCATTGTGGCATAATCCAAACACAAATAACAGTGCTGATGATGACGGGGACAATGGGTGTGAAGACTCCACCTGTTTGCCCACATTAAGTGTTTAATGATATGTGTATATATACGTATACATCTCCTTATCCTTTTGAAGCACTTCTTAAATACTCTTAATAAAGGATATGTGTCTTAGTAGCACGATAGTAGACCCTGTGCAAACCACCCATGCCCATCTTTAAAAAGTAGTAAGGATTCATGAATCCCCTTCATGCCCGCAGCCAGGTATTGGATTATCATGCAAATGATTTTTACATGAATCTGCTTGATACAGTGACTTAAATATAATTGTTTTTCATATCAAAAATCAACAGCAGATTTAAGTTGCTACAGGGTAATTGAATTATGTGCACGCGTAACTTTTTCCCTGTTGCCTCAGTTCGATGCAAACATTTCATATTTGAATGCTGAATGTGACCTTAAGGAAGGTACCATTGTTGACTGCCTGTGGGTATATTGAAAGACTCAGTGATGCTGGAATAAATGGATGCAAAATCTTTCCTGCAATTGCTTCTTTTTGAATCCCCCCTGTGGCCGACCCAGTGAATCCCTTCCAAACATAATTTTAATGGAAGTCATGGGGTACAGTGAAAAATACATCCTAAACTTCAACTGAAGCTAATATGAGGGTCAGTGGTTTGAGTTAGCCAAATTCTTACTTCCTGGACACGATTTTCTTGCTGAGCTGCTAAGGAGGGGCAGTAACACAACCCTAACCGCTACTTAAAAGACTGAATCTTTGTAAAATACCTGCTTGATTTGGCTGAGTGAGTCTGCTGAAGTCTCATATTAGTTTAGGTTGAACCTCTGAATGTATTTTGGCTGTGGATTTTTATCCCCCACCTCTTACATTGGCATCACGTTAGGAAGTGTTCTCTTCAGGCCCAGTATGGAGAAGAGGAATGATTACAGTGACTGATATTTTTTTTTTCTCAGTATACTACATTATTTGATGATATTGTCAGTCTGAACACAACTTAACTGACTATGTGGATATCCTGATGTTTCCGTATTCTCACGTATCCGGATCAGCACCTTAGGCTGGCCGTGGCAGCAAATGCAAATAATCGGCACAGAACCTACATAGGACCTTCATTAGAGGGCTCCTCTATTAAAACCTCAGGAGGGCAGATTAGTTGATTAACAAAGCATAGTGGTGGCCAGAGCTGATTTGCATGCACTGTATGATAATTGTGCAAATTCCCTGAATGCTAATTACCAGCTTCTTTTATATTATTCTTTAGTGAGGCCACTAAGATTAGAGGGTAATGTGGCTAGATGAGACACCATTTATTAGATCTTCAGGTAGAGTTGACGCTGTAGTGTTTTTACAGACTTTAGTTTTTTCTTATTACTACTTTCTCACTGGGAAAGACCTTCTTCCTGCCTAAACTATACTCTTGTACATTGATCTGGTGTTCCGCAACTGCATGATACTTGCAACCAGTTCAGTTTAAATCTCACTTCTTATATGCAGGGCAGATTTAATTTCAACAGACGCCAGCCTCTCCTGTAAAGCATGTTGATATATGGAGTGTCAACAGAATCAGTTTCATGACCTGGATTCATGTTGGAAGAAATTAATTGGTTTGTAGCTTAAAACTGTAACTCATTAATCAAATTACTACCTCTTTGAGATGTTTACACCACCCTCAGTGCACTAAAACAACAAATCGGGTCTTTCCAATGATATACTAACTGCACCAACTGCAGCTATCATTGGATAATTTCTTTGTTTTCCTATTAATACATAGACAAATAATTAATACATGCCAGGTAATACAATGCAGCACTGGAGCATTTAGCCTATACTATTTACTATGTCCTTATCCATTCCCAAGCTTATGTTTTAGTTCAGCAGAATAGGGTTTTAATTTAGCATTGGTGTGATTTCCCAGATTACCTAGTGTCTCACAGTGATTTTAGGTGTGGACACAAACCACAGTACCGTGTGCAATTTCAGTGTTTAGCGTAACTGAAGCATGATGGTAGAGCAGCCATACAGGTTATTGTTGAGAAATGGATGTGGAAACCCAAGGAAGGGCATCTGTGGTTTGTCTGCATTTTGTTCGATGGTATGCAGATACTGTGGCAGCCTGGCTTACTAGCTGCCTGCTCTGGCCCATTTGTTCAGTCAACAGGAGTAACTTCCAGCTGTGAATCTTTCTGCTTAGGGGGAGGGATAGGAAAATAGAGCGAGCAGGAGACACTAGGCAGGGGCATTATTGTGTGTGTGTGTGTGCGTGTGTGCGGGGGGGTTGTCATTAGGTGCACATGTGTTTGTGTGCATATGTGTATGTCCTCTGTACGCACCCTGTACACTCCGCCACTGCAATAACACAAGAATGTTCTGACGACTGCCAAATATAAAAGCAGGTGGAAATGGGCTGGCAGAAGAGAGCTGCGGGGGTCCTGCAGGAATTAATTACTACTTACAGCACGATCCTACCAACACCACAACTGTCTCACTTACTGTAAGTCCCGGGGTTGGGACAGGACTTGGGATGAAATGCTGTGTGCTTGTAGTGTATTAGGGGGTGTTAACTGGTTTCAACAAGACTATACATTCATTTAGCAATGAATGCTTGAAAGCAAGCTTTGCAACGGGGGCGGGGTTAGCATAGGCATTCAAGACTGGTGAGACAGGAAGTGGAGAGGGCACATGGAGGATAAAAGACTATTAATCTTGAGGAGATTTAAGGACCTGCAGTGTAGTTGCATTTGGCAGAAGTTGAGTTAAAGGGCGATGAAGCATTTCAGTCCTTCGCCACACATGTGGGGGAAAAAAATGCAATCAAATTGGCACGGAGAGCAGAATTGGGCAAAGAGGGGGAGGTTGGGGAGGGTTATCGCCACATGGAGACGCACTTACTACAGCAGCCAAGAGTCTCTGGACATCCGCCCAACAGGCCAGACAGAATCCACAACTTAGATCCTCATTGCTCCTCCTCAGCATCCCTTGCACCTGTGTCTGTCTGCTCTCTAAAGTTTTAATGCTGAAGATTTCAGCATTTTCCCGTTTTTGCCTCCAGCGGCTGCAGATTATGCAAGAAATTCTCCACTGAGCTCACCAGCTAGTAGCTACCGGTGTCTGTCTACCACTTGGTGCTGAGCAGGTAGTATACCGTGGGTTTTGGGGGCTTTTTCGCTTCCGGCTGTGGCTGCAAGTGATGCTATGAGAGCGACTCAAAACCTTAAAGTTACGGCCCAACAGCTAAACAATGAGCTGGAACCGTATACACCTCCACTAAGCCCAGGGGTGCTGCAGATATAGGTGATATTTCTCTATTCATCACCACGAGCGACCCATTTCACATTATCACAGTGTTTTCACAGTGTCGTTTTATACATTGATATCATAAAAATATTTAGTTTTGCTGCTTTAATCTTGAGCAATGAATTTTAATTTAGCACCTTCAACACTTCAACAGATGCATTTATAAATGTGGGCAGTTCATATTATTATTGTCTACTGTGGCACATGACACCTTGAAATCATGCAGATAGCAACTCAGCCAAAAGGATGTTCTGTTTTAATCTGTTCTGTTTTAACTATATTAATATAATATCAGCTCTTTTTTTTTTTTGTGGTGCAAAATAACAGGCCTTAGCCTTCCTGTGACTTCTCACTCTTGCAAATCTTTCATGCTCTACTCGCATGGCCTCCTTCAAATTATGAACCCCACTATAACAACTCTCTTTACTTTATATTCCCATCCATGCGCTAATACCCCTTTCAGACCAAAGCTAGGACCTAGAATAAACTGGCCTTTGCCATTGACTTGAGAAATAACCCTTGTATGTCCACAGTCATATTTTCTCTTATTCACCCAGAAAAGTATACCAGCAGCAGTAGAACAGAGAAAAAGCTAAGAGTGAGTGTGTACTAGGGAAAGGAAAGTGTCTCTCTCAAGCCGACACACATGTACACAATCGGTCTCCTGCTCTCCACCTCTCACTTTCCCTCCCTCGGATCTATATTCCAGTAATTGCTTGCAGCAGAATGAAAACAAGGGGTCCCGGCATCACTGTGTCTCCTCACCGTGTTTCGTCCCTGTGTTTCTGCCATGTAGTCGCTCAGCAGAGACTGTGACTCAGGGGAGGGTCACACATGCACACAAACGCGCGGATATGTCCGTGCACACACACACACACACACACACACACACACACACACACACTCGGCACAGCAGAGCAGATGGATGGGCAGAGTGACTAGTGCAAGACCAAAGATGAGCTCAAACTAGACCCCATGCTGTACCTGCTGGAATGTGTTAGTGTATACTGTGTCTGAGTGTGATATGTTATTTGAGAGTGATATTTTTACCTCCCACAACACATTTTCCATCACACATACAGTAGTTTCCCATTACGCTGCGTGTTATCACTGCCACTCCTTTTCTTCTGTCTTTGGCTATTTAGAGTATTCGCTAAAGTAGAGATCTAAGAGGTATAAGGCTGTTGAGAAGTAGCCGCCAGTTAACCGTTAATGCATGAAGGCCCTTATGAGGAGACTTTAACACCTTTTTAAATAAAAACCACACATTCCTGTGCCCACAAATGATGCTTAAGTGTTTTACTTTCACTCATCCTCCATGAATCTGCGTTGTTATACAGTAGAGCTGATCTAAATATGTACAAGTCGCTCACATTCCTCTTTAGACTGTATACAGAGGGTTAAATCTAAATCTGGGTCAATATTGTCACATGCGCTCTTTTCACATGGATTTTACTCGACTATTCAGCTGTAGTAGTTGGTCCTTCAGATAGGTCTCCAACGCAGAATCATGTCTGTTGCCATGCTCTTTTTTGATTCTATCACAGTCTAAATACTTAATTGTCCTGTGTGTAAGAATTATAACTTTTACATATATATATGCATATACCTTCCCATCGTTCCCATCAAAGAAATTGTGGAACAAATAAAATACCGGTACCTCAGCTCAGGAGGAGGATTTTTTGCATTGCATCAAAAGATCTTTTGACTTTCTACAGAAAGAATCATTCTTATCTTACTCAAATCTGTACTTGCACAACAGTGTGGAATTTTGGTTGCGGACACGTCGTAGTGACACAATAAACCCAAAACATTAACTAACGAGACGCACACACATACACACATACACATACATATATACACATACACACATGGGCTTCCATCACTGCAGGCTCATGCTGACCTTTTGGACAGTGGAAAGTTTGGAGGAAATGACCATAGATTATGTAATCACTCTAGTATGGGACACCTAACATTTGAATGCTGATAAAATATGAAAAAGTAGAGAATACAGGGCCATAAGGTGTGTGCGTTTGTGGAATGTACATGTCAAATGTGTGCACCGTGGTGTTTGTGTATTCAGATTTGTTTAGTTTGTGGGTAGAGGCAGCCAAAAGAGTTGGGAAGAATTTACATTTATCAAGGACACATTTCACTGATGATTTCTTCGATCTTTGTTTTTGTCACACAGGGACTTTAGAGAATGTGCTCTTGCTCACATGCACATGCAGGAAGTGAATATAAAACGTTGGCATGAAGTGCTAGTGAAGGTTTTGCCGATGACACATGTATTGTTTTCCCGTTTGGGTTTTGGAAAAACTTGTTCTTAAAAATGAATAAATCAAAGCAAACAATAGGGATCATGAGCACAGGCGCAAACAAGAGCAAGACTTAGGAGATGGATGATTGATTGATTAATTTATAATTAAAATTGCCCGGCCAAGAGGAAGTGGGAAGCAGAGCAGAGGGGAATGGGAGCACAAGGAGTTTAGATGCTGTCAGGAAGTGGGCAGGATGCCAGGGACTGTGAGAAGTGTTGACGTCATTTCTTCTGCAGTAAATGAAGAGTACTCAGCCTGTCAAAGAGACATCTGCTCTGAGAATCTTGTCTTTTGCGCCTTTTTTTCCACCCGTGTCATGGACTTTTGCGTTCCCTCCCTGCTGTCTGTCAGCCAACCAATCTGTCCTGCAGTCCGATCGAAAGATTGCGCTGTTGGGAACGTTTCTGAATTCCTGTGCATGTGACGTGGATTCTGGTTAATGCAGTCAGGATGGGTTTCCTGACTTGTTCCACACACAGTTATATTCAGGCATTTTGGGTGTGGTGTGAAAGTGACTCTGTGTATGTGTGTGTGCCTCTGTGTGCAGTACAGCTGTGGGTTTGGAGGAAACCTCATGGTCCACATATGACATGACACATATGAGTGCCATGTGACCATAGCTATGGAACAATTACATTTTTATTTGCTGAGATGGTCTTGTCGTGGCTGTTGAGCCCTTAACTTGCCATGGCCAGAGTTAGCATGTCATCACCAGTATATCCATCCTCCATCTTTGGCTTGCTTCTAACCACTTCTTCTTCTTTCCTGTGGTGAGCTGAAGATCATGTCCAGGTCTTGACAGCTGTGCTGATGAGTGTAACAACAAGCCAATCCATAGAACGTGTGAGCATGACCTTCCTGTTATCTAATTAGGACTATCACATGACAAAGAGAATGAGAGACTTCCCATATAATATTAAAACGGCAGGCTATAGGTGCACCAGGCAAATTAAACACAGGTGCGGAATGGGGGATGTTTGTTTGGGTGAGTAACAAATGTGCATACATTATTTAATATCATTATTAAAGTAGATATAATGAGTAACCGGCAGGTGGATAGCAGAGTTGTTATTATAAATTCAATATTGTTTGGTTTTTGTTGCTGTTTTTGCCTAAATTATTCTTTGACGAGGTAATTGATCAATTTGTCTTCAATTTAAAATTTTGTGTGTGTGTGGTGCTTTAATTGTATTCTTTAAAAGAGCTGTGCTATCCTTGATTTCAATATGAGTGAAAATGTAATCAATCCACCCAAACATTCAATTCAAACAACACTGCCTTTTAAATTTTTTTAGTAGTGTATATAGGAGGAGGGTGTCACTTCTAAATTAAATACTAAATGAAAATGTATTAGAGTTGTTGCAACTCTAGTATAAGCGTTTGTCTGCTTTGAGAATAGATAATCGATCTTTTTGCTATCGACTATGGGTCTGAAATAATAAAATGAATTGGATTGATATTAGTATTTAAATAATTGTTACTGGACATTTATTTACAAAGTGAACTCAATGTGACCAGTGTATGAGCACATTTTATAGCACGACTATTCAATCAGGCACAGTTGCAGCACTTTTCATTTTTATTTATTTTTTTAACCCAATGAGGATGCAGCAGCTGTAGTCCTTTGCGTCTCTCAAGGTGTGCACAGACTAGCCCCAAAGCATACCACATTGCTGATTACATAACCTTAAGTTACCCATGACAACAGGAATAGATGATGAGGGGAGGACGTAGCAGCATATGAGGAAGAGGGAAAGATAAAAGACAAAGATAAGGAAGAGTGAGTGAAACAGCAAAGATGAATGAAAACGGAAGTGACAAATTCCACCTTGGAGAGCAGTGTTGTTGTTTTTTCCCCCATGAGAGATAAAATTAAATACTTTGTTTGATGTAGTTCCTTCTCCTCAAACCAAGAATGGTGGTTTGAGAACGTGAGTTTGGTTATCTCTCTGTGTGTGTGACTGAGTGACAAACTAACATAAGTATCCCTGCCTCGCAGCAAAAAGAAAAACAAATTCTGTCCCATGTTTTGTGCAGAAAACCAAAAAAAACACTTGTTTTTATTTGCAAAATGATAAAACAAAGATAGTGTTCATTTGTGCAGATGACATTTAAATGTCTATAACTCAGTTATAAATTGGTCAAGGGCAAATAAATAATTTATATATAATTTAAAAGAATAATTTATATAATTTTCTTATATGGTAACATATAGCTTTGCCCACTGTGTGTTTGCGTATTGACCGAGAGCCGTGTGTGTGTGTATTGACCCACCACAGCCTCAGGGTTTCTCTGCATCACTTACAGAGGGTCAATGATGTCATTCAGTCCCTTCAGATGAGACCCAGTAAAAAGAACACACCTGTGTTTAGAAGAAACTCTGCCAACATCCAATCAGACATATAATGTGTAATCCTCATCACCATCTCGCATCAATCCTAAACATCCTCAATAGGTCAATACAATCCAATTACAGCGGTTGTTAGGATTTAACTGTGAGGGGATTTAGCGCTAATGCTTTGAATAATTGGCTGTTTACTTTCCAATAAGGTATTGAAATGGGCTGCTAAATCACATATGGCCAATTTAGAGCGTTACATTTGTGCTTTGACACTGACATAATACACATTCAGCAGTCACTGGGGAATGATGTAGTCCCGGGTGTCTTTATGCACGTATGGGTATACGGGTGTTACGGATATGCAGTGTCAGCTTTAAACCCTGAAAGGTGTGTGTGTGGAAACTATTTCTGCTGGGAGAAAAAACTGCCTTTCAGCTCTTATCAGGGAGCTACCAGAACAGGACCGATCACCTCCCACTGCTGAGCTATCATTGTGAAGTTAATTGCCTTTCAGAGGCAAAGTGTGTATGTGTGTAGGGGGTCTTTTTTTCTTTTGCCTTTTGCTTGTTTGTTGGCTTTTTTTATTTGAACCTCAGTTACAGTGCAATACGGCACAGGGTATGTACCTGGAGGTGTCCCACATAATCCTGCACTCCATCATTCAGATTATTTACTTAAACGATAAGAACAAACGGACATGACAGAAACGGATACAAACCACATTACACAGAGACCCAAGCACAGAGAGATGAAGAGGGAAGATGGAGGGAAGTATAGATAAGTGGAGAGAGAGAGAGATGTGGGCCGGGCTTGGCATACGGACAGCGTGTTCTGTGAAAGCTATAGAGGACAAGGTCGTTCAAGGTCTCCTGTCATGCTCCATAGGTTATAGTAGGGGTTTCTGATGGGATGAGGAGGAGTGAGGGGGTAGGATGTGGGGGTTCTTGTGGTCCACATGCGTTTAATGTAGTTCCATGTGATGCCCCCTTGCCAGTGACACATCAGAATTCTGTGGTGTGTGTGTGTGCGCATCCCCTTGCTTATATGTCTAGAGCTAATGGCTTTGTGTTGTTGCCTACAATGTTAGCTTCCTCTAAACTTCAGGTCTCTTGTGTCTAATTGCATTTGTCACAGTTTGTACCCTTGACACTAACCATTACTCCAGTCTCTGGAGTGCACGTTTGATGGGAGAGGCCCACTGCTTTGTATACAGTAGATCATGTGTTCACATTCTCCTCTCAGATTGAAGACTGAGCTTCCGGTTTGCTTTGCTCTTCGGCCATTGAATCATTTCAGCATGGTAGTGTATGTAAATGTACAGTATACATGTACCCTGGGTTTGTCCTGTTTGGGATAGGCAGGGATAATATATCCCCATACGTCTGGCAGGCATGAGGAGGAGGTGCCATCATGTCAAAATATGTCGGTGCCTGGTTGCCTGCAGGACTGGATAACACTCCAGAGGCCTCTTAGCA
The DNA here is from genome assembly GCA_036023855.1 of Gadopsis marmoratus. Taxonomy (NCBI): domain Eukaryota; kingdom Metazoa; phylum Chordata; class Actinopteri; order Centrarchiformes; family Percichthyidae; genus Gadopsis; species Gadopsis marmoratus. The sequence goes on from JAVQJF010075178.1 coordinate 98,964, forward strand.
TTTTTCCATCATATGGCGCCTCAGACGTCAGAAGTGTGTGTGTGTGTGTGTGTGTGTGTGTGTGTGTGTGTGTGTGTGTGTGTGTGTGTGTGTGGGTGTCTGGGTGTGTGGGTGTGTCGGAGAGGGTGTGT
>JAVQJF010075181.1:0-37554 GCA_036023855.1 Gadopsis marmoratus
GCCGCCACTGCTAGAAGAGTGCACACACACACACACACACACACACACACACACACACACACACGCACACACACACACACACACACACAGAAGGGCAGGCCTAGTGTGTGAGCCAGTCAGTCAGTCAGTCAGCGTGAGTGCGTAAGCCATGTTGGATGTGAATGAACGGGCGGAGAGATGCTGCTGCCGCGCTGCTCCTAACGCTCAGACACGCAGCTCCACGGAGCGCAGCGGGTAGATGCCAACTATCCAGGCCGACGGAGAGACGGGGGAGCCTGGGGGAAGGTGTCGGGCGGTGCCGGCGGTCCTGGAACTCGCCACCTAGCCGGAACGAAGGCGAGAGATAAGTAACGGGGAGAGGAGGAGGCGCACTCGACAGCGAAAGAGAGAGGGAATAGGCAGAGGTGGAAGAGGGAGAAAGGAGGGGAGAGACAGAGAAAGGGAGAGACTAAATGGCTGCACCGCTACCGGGCTTCACCCCGCTCCTGCTCTCGTCTCTGGCACTCCACCTGCTTCTCTTCGGCCCTTTGTTCGCCCTCACCCCGGGGACGGTGAATACAGGAGGGGCTTCCAACCGATGGACCCCGGGCCTCTACTACCGAGACGCCGGTAAAGTGAACCAACAGCAGCAGCAGCAGCGCGATCAGGCAGGGGAGTCGCCGAGGGGCAGCTGGGATCTACGCCCGAGCAGGTGGACCGTAGAGCGGATACAGGCTGAGAGATGCTCTGGAGTGCAGCGCGCAGGCGGGGCGCCGGGAGGATTTCACCAGGATGGGAAGAGGGGGACACGGAAGGAGAGACTGGCAGGAACCGGGACGTTTCGGAGGTGCGGGAGCGGCCCTCTGGCACCGCCACCTGCTCCTCCTCTCCACCCAGGTACGGGGAGCTGGTCGAGCTCCGATGGCGTCGGCGTCGGCGAGCGAGGGAAGTTGGGGAAGAAGGGCGTTGGTTCTCCTCCCGCTTCACCTGCTTTCGCCTCGCCGGTTCAAAGCGGCAAAAAACGGGCAGCACAAAGGACTAGAGCGCGCGCGCAGCGATGGCCGGCGCCGCGGCCACACCTCACCGACCGCGGCGCCGCCACAGCCTTTGTGCGCGCCTCTGGCCTTCGGAGGGCACCCGGAAGTGGAGAACGGAGAGGAGGAGGGGTGCGGGAGAGGGCGCTCTTCGCTGCACGGGGCTCCCCGAGACCCGGGCATCTCTGCCGGCCAAGCCCCGAGGAGCGAGCCCTCTCCTCGGCTACCGGCTCCTCACCGGGCGACGTCCACGTGCTCTCTGGATACAATTCGCCACGCGGCGTGACTTCAGACGACCCCGTCGAACCTCAGCTCCGTCCCCCCAGCAACTGCAACTGCACCCAGGGATCGAAGCTGGACTCTATTTGTCATTTTCCAACTCGTGATTCCCCCCAGACCGGACACACGGTCACAGATCAAATTCGGCCGCATGCACTTTACAGAAACAGCAGCAGCAGCAGCGAGGCGGCGGCTGCTGGGGGCGCCGCTGGGCACAATGTCATCGATCCCAGCAGCATCAGAGAGGGGGGCGATGACAGCTGCCCGAATGGCTGCGTTAGGAGCAGGGAGACGGGGAGGGGGGCGAGGGGAGGGGGAGGGAAAGGAGGACGTGTGAACCAAGGCGACGATCACGTTGATTTATCTAATTATCCGCATAATGATTTGGCTTTTCCGATTCTGACGCGCCTGCGTGGGGCTGATAATGAGCGTCGGCGGGGGGGGTCAGCTGCAGCTACCGGCAGGCAGAGCTGTCAAACCCGGGGAGAACGCCGGGAGGTTCCGGGTCGCTCTGGTTGTTTGGGCAGAGTAGAAATGGAGGCTGGATATTTAGTCGAGCTTAGGGTCCCGGAGGGAGGCGCGGCTCAGAGGAATCTCCTCGTCCAAATTACCACGCGCGGCCAACGTTTTCCATCCGGCAAAAGCGCAATTCCCCAACTCGAATCAGTCCACCCGGGCCCGGTGTTCAATACGCCCCCTCGCACACAAAAAGGCGAGTATTCAGAAAGTGTGAAACTATCCAAACGGCCCCGTCTCTCTGCTGAGAGAGTAAACGCGACTTCAGCGGCAGCGTCTGCCGGTGACTCGCAGTTCCTCTCGCCCGCCGACTTTCCCGGCGTTGTGTCGGCCGCGTCCCGCTCTGCGGTGGCACCGCGTCTTCGCACTCTCCCCGATCGCACCGCCGCAAAACACCTCTCGCTCCTCTGGCAGGGTGAGTCTGCGCGCTGCGTGGTTTCAGCACGTCGGACAGCTCCGCGAGACTCTCTGCTTCTGTGGCGCACAGTCAGCGCCAACGGTAACAACAACAACAACAACGACGACGACGACGAGGAGACAAGCAGGGAGGTGACTGGACATAGTCATGGATCTGGAACAGACAAATCACCGTGGCACGGTGAGACACAGCAGCCAGACACGTGGGACAGCGCACTGCGAGAGGTGGTCCAAGCAGGGTGCGCTGACAGCGTTTTCCCCGACTGCTCAGCCACCGGGAGGGGGGATCGTGCACATATGCAATTAAAATCCGTTAAGCAAGTGCCATTAGGGCCCGAAGGTGTCAGACAGTCAGATAGGCGGCAGATTGGGGCCGAGGGAGAAAGGGAGAGGGAGGGAGAGGGCTCGGAGGGGTCCGCTGCTGTTGCTGCCGCTGATGGGGGAGGGAGATTACAGGTGGGGGTGGGCGAGGGAGAGGCGCGGCTGGTGGGAGGGAGAGAACCAGGGGGAGAGGGCCAAGAGGGGGAGGAGTGGGAGAGGGAAAAGGGAATAACAAAGGCAGTGGAGAGCGAGGTAGAAGGAGGGAAGGGCCAGGATAGGGGCAGTAGCACCACCACCACCATCACACAGCCAGATAACGAAAAAGGGAAGACAGATAAAAGCCATGAGGTAGGGGTGGGGGCTGAGAGTGAGGTGGAAGGGGAGGGGGAGAGGCACAGTACAAGAGGAGAGAGGAGTCTGGGACAACTGCTAATAGTAGCAGATGACGAAACCTCACAGGGAGAAAGGGACAGGAAGATCTTGATGCCGTGGCCTCGCTCTCGACGTGCAGCCAACAGGCACCCACATTTCTCCCAGTATAACTACCAAGTACAAGTAGCCGAGAACCAGCCACCCGGCACCTCAGTCATTGTCATGTCCGCCTCAGACCCAGACGCAGGAGATGCAGGCAGGGTGAGCTACACAATGGCCCCGCTGATGAACAGTCGATCATCTGACTACTTCCACATCCACCCAGACACAGGTCTCATCACCTCCACTCAGATCCTGGACAGAGAACACATGGATTTGCATTACTTCCGGGTCACTGCAACCGATCATGGCTCCTCGCGCCTCTCTGGTACCACAATGGTGGCCATTACGGTTTCAGACCGGAATGATCATTCTCCTATATTTGAGCAGACAGAGTACAGGGAAACGATCCGGGAGAATGTAGAGGAGGGGTATCCCATCTTACAGCTGAGAGCGACAGACTTAGACTCCCCATCCAATGCCAATATCCGTTACCGCTTTGTCGGTGACACGGCTGCAATGGCACGAGCGGCCTTTGAGATTGACCCACGCTCTGGCCTCATTACAACCCGTGGAGCAGTGGACCGGGAATCGAACGAGCACTACACTCTCCAGGTGGAGGCCAGTGACCAGGGGAAGGAACCGGGGCCACGCTCCTCCACTGTTAAAGTTTTCATCACTGTTCTGGATGAAAATGACAATGTGCCACAGTTCAGTGAAAAGCGCTATGTGGTAGCAGTGAAGGAGGACGTACGACCTCACTCTGAGATCCTCCGTGTGAGTGCCACAGACCGGGACAAAGACAGTAACGCTGCCGTTCACTATAATATCATCAGTGGTAACAGCCGTGGACAATTTTCTATTGACAGTGTCACTGGGGAGATCCAGGTTGTGGCACCACTAGACTTTGAGTCTGAGCGGGAGTATACGCTACGTGTTCGTGCACAGGACAATGGCCGGCCACCTCTCTCCAACAACACCGGTATTGTCAGTGTACAGGTGACCGATGTCAATGACAACCCACCGATCTTTGTCTCCACACCATTCCAGGCCTCTGTGCTTGAGAGTGCCCCAGTTGGTAGTTCCATCCTCCACATTCAGGCCATTGATACTGATTCTGCTGATAATGCCCGCCTGGAGTACAGGTTAACTGGCACTAGCTCTGACACGCCATTCATCATCAATTCTGCAACAGGCTGGGTCACTGTGAGCGCCATCCTTGACCGAGAATCTGTAGAGCACTATTTTTTTGGCGTGGAGGCTAGGGATTATGGCATGCCACCTCTTTCTGCTACAGCGAGTGTTACAATTACGGTGATGGATGTTAATGACAACCGGCCTGAGTTCCTCCAAAAGGAGTACTATTCTCGTCTGAATGAGGACGCAGTGGTTGGTACCAGTGTTGTGACTGTCACGGCTGTGGACCGTGATGTCAACAGTGCAGTAACCTATCAGATAACAGGAGGAAACACTAGAAACCGCTTTGCCATCAGCACAGCAGGAGGGGCTGGACTTCTCTCATTAGCCCTCCCATTGGACTACAAACAGGAGCGGCGTTATGTTCTAACAGTCACTGCCTCAGACCGCACACTCCACGACACCTGTCAGGTGCACATCAACATCACAGATGCCAACACACATAGGCCTGTATTTCAGAGTGCCCACTACTCTGTTAGTGTGAATGAGGACCGACCACCTGGAAGCACTGTGGTTGTGATCAGTGCCACAGATGATGATGTTGGTGAAAATGCTCGAATCACATACTTCCTCGAGGACAATATCCCACAATTCCGCATCGACACAGCCACAGGGGCTATTACACTCCAGGCAGAGCTTGATTATGAGGACCAGATGACGTACACTTTGGCTATAACTGCTAAAGACAACGGCATACCACAGAAATCAGACACTACATATGTTGAGGTGAATGTGAATGATGTGAATGACAATGCACCTCAGTTCCTTAGCCCCAGATATCAGGGAACAGTGAGCGAAGACGCCCCTCCATTCACCAGTGTCCTCCAAATCTCAGCCACTGACCGTGATGCACACGCCAATGGTCGTGTTCAGTACACCTTCCAAAATGGCGAGGACGGGGATGGAGACTTTACCATTGAACCGACATCTGGAATTGTCCGAACTGTGCGCCGTTTGGACCGCGAGAGCGTGCCATTCTATGAACTCACAGCTTATGCCGTAGATCGTGGCGTGCCCCCTCAGCGAACCCCTGTCCACATCCAGGTGACAGTCCTAGATGTGAACGACAATGCCCCTGTTTTCCCTGCTGATGACTTTGAGGTTCTAGTGAAGGAAAATAGTGCTGTTGGCTCTGTGGTAGCGCAGATCACGGCCACTGACCCGGACGAGGGCGCCAACGCTCAGATCATGTACCAAATTGTGGAGGGCAACATCCCTGAGATTTTCCAGATGGACATCTTTTCAGGGGAGCTCACTTCACTCATTGATCTTGACTATGAGGCCCGCAATGAGTATGTCATTGTTGTCCAGGCCACCTCAGCGCCCCTAGTTAGCCGGGCCACTGTCCGGATCCGATTGGTGGACCAGAACGACAACCGGCCCACTTTGCAGGACTTCCAAATAATTTTCAACAACTTTGTGTCCAATCGCTCCAACAGTTTCCCCAGCGGGGTAATTGGGAGAGTACCCGCCCACGACCCTGATGTGTCAGACAGGCTGTACTACACCATTGACCGAGGGAATGAGCTGCACCTGCTGCTCCTGAATCACACTAGTGGAGAGATCCGACTGAGCCGAAAACTGGATAACAACAGGCCGCTGGTGGCTCCCATGCTGATCACTGTCACAGGTAAGAGACCATGAAGGGAAAAATGAAAAAATGGGAGGAAAGGATGGGAGGGAGGATGTGTGTGTGTGTGTAGTCAGTTTATATTCCCCTGTAGCTTTATTCACTGTAACAAATACTGTGAAGATAAGGAATCAGACTCTACAGATTTGAGTGTGAGTGATAAAGGGATGTGATAAGAGTGGATGACATTTGGTTGAGCTCTGGGTATTGCTTCTACCTTTTTCTTTTGTCTCTTTCTCTTGACTTGTATGCATGAAGGAATGAGGAACGAACCGGGCTTCTCGAAACACAAGAAGCCCAGCTAGAAAATTTGACTTGTTACCTGTGTCTCAGACATTTGCTACATGTACTTGAGTCTCTTAAGGAGAAGGCTCCTGAGAGAACTTGTGTGTGCGAGAAATATAGGCAGTGACAGAGCTGTTACTCAAGTTAGATTTACATGAACGCAGGTGAGGATGACAATTAGGAGATTGATGCTTTTCGGCTTAGCAAAGTTTCAAAATATGGGTAGAGGTGAGGAGAATATGAGATAAGAATGATGAGAAATAAGGCATGCGTGATGCTTAGTGTGGATTTTGTGTGAGAAGACGTGACAGTGCATATTATGAAAGGGAGAAGACGTGTGTGAGAAGAAAGATTTACTGAATATTTGAAGAAAAGAAAGAAAATCAATGTGAGAAAACTGATTAGTAACTTTTTCATATCAAATTTTTATAGCAGTCAGCATTTCACCAGGTCATGAGATATGCTGTTGCAAGCAACTGGTGTGACGCAGGTAATTTATTTTGGGCACGGCAACGACAATTTTGCTGATGGACAAAGAGCTGTGTAGTTATGAGCAGTGATCGGTACCACAGTACCACCCACACTGTTTGATTGACAGGTGATCTGGGCTAAGTGCCATCTAAGTTGCCGTAGCAATTTTGTAAAATTAAAGAAAATCTATTTAGGGAAACAATGAAGCACACAATTCCAACTGGCAGAGCCAATTGCTCTCACTTGCTGTTAAATACTCCACGAAAAGGTATCAATACGCCCTTGATGTGATGCATTTCCTGATGAGATAGGACAGCGAGGGGTCAGTAAAGTGTAAACCCACGGGCTATTAGTATGGACAGAAACACCTTTTTATTTTCCAGGATTTTTCTTAATTGACATTTTCTTATTGATCATCCACTGTGTCGATCATCTCATGCACTGAGAAATAATGTTTATGATATTTCTTTTTTATTGCCATCCAATGGATATATTAATGATAAAGAGTATCTTGTCCCTTTAAAGTAAAGTCGCTTAGATTTGTATGTATTTTTAGATGTATTATTAAGTTGTTTGGATTTGCAGTCTTTGACTTTAAGGTAAAGGCTCCCAAAGAGCTTTACAGGCTTCTTTGCTGTCAATGATCAAAGCCATAGAAACCGAATAAGGATAAATAGCAGCATTGTTGCTTTGAAGGCCTGGTTAGCACTGTGTTTATATTCTGTCAGAAAGCTTTAATGGGTGAGTGCTGGATTGGGAGAGTGTGTGATTTACTATCCTGTTTACACTGCTTTTATACCAGCTTCACTTATGACGATGCAGCCTTGTACATAGTCCTTTTAGTGCCATTTTGGATGAGTGAATAAGTGAGCGAGAGAATGATTGTGGGAAGGACTGAACGATAGGGCGAGGTATCTGTGAAGGGAGTGGCTGAGAATATGTAGGTGAACAAGCGAGTGGATGAGTGAAAATAAAGAGAAAGAGGAAGAGACGGATTAAATGAGTGCGCGAGTGGCTGAGCAGGTGATGTAGTGCGTGAGTAAGCGGATGAGAAAGTAAATGAGCAAGTGAGGAAGTGAGTAAGTGACTGAGTTTACTGTAAGAGTCAGAGAGTGACTGAGTGACTGAATGAATTAGCAAATTAGTGAGATGAAATGCTAGAGGGAAAATGCGATGTGAGAGAGGACATGAATGAATAAAAGTGAAAAAGTGGTTGAGCAAGTGAACAAGTGAGTGGTTGAACAAATCAGTAAATGAAAGAGTAAGCGGGGGGGAAGTGAACTAATGATTTATTAAGGAGAACAGTGAAAGCAGGCAAACCTGATGTGTGTGTGTGTGTGTGTGTGTGTGTGTGTGTGTGCCAACCTTTGTCTCTGCCTCTTGCAATGTTCGTTCAGTTGAACCAGACATGTAGATTAATTTCCAGCTTTCTCTCTGTTTCTCTCTCACTGTGAAAGTATGTTTCACACTCTCTCTCTCTCTCTCTCTCTCTCTCTCCCATCGCTCCAGGATTAGACAGTTATGAGATTATAATGAAACAACAGTCAGCCAAAGTCAGGCTCGGAGCAAAGCTGTCACTTTCATTGTGCGCTCTGTGTGTTATCTGTGACTACCCCGTCCCTCCTCTACCCAGCACTTCCTTCCTCTCCTTTATTCTACCCGTCCTTGAATGGATGGATGGATGAATTCTTCTCAGTCGTTTAAATTCCTTGTGTTTGTCCCTCTTCTTTTTCATCATCCTTCTGTCCATTTGTTTCTTTTCCCTTCTGCCTTTTCCCCTCCTGCACTCATCTTTTTTTCCTCTCTCTTTTCCTTCCATTCACCTCCCCTGTCTTTGCCCTGTTTATTATTTTCCATCCCCAATGCTTCCCTGTAATCTTCTCGTAACTCTCATGGGCTCTTTCTCTTCCACGGCATATTCTTTTCAACTCTGCTCCTCCTTCCTTCCTTATTTCCTTTCCTTGTGTGTGTCTCTATGTGTAGGCAAGTGCCTGAATGTGTTGTGTATTTGTGTATGATTTGTCAGGCATGTGCATGTTTGAACAGTGTTGTTTTCCTGTGTACATGCTTGTGCATGATTTGTGTAGTAGTCCTGTGTGTGTGTGTGTGCACTCTCAGCTGGCTCAAAGCATTGCACTTGAGAGTGTATTCACGTCTTTTAAACGAACAATGTGGACAGATGTTGTAAATTAGTTTAGCTACAAACATTAAATACGGTGCATCTGGTGCTTGTGCAAGTGTATGTTGCAGTTCCAATGATATTGCAATGTCCATGTCAAATGAAATAAACTTAATTTATCTTAACTTAATATCTAATATCTATGCATGCCAGAGAGTGCTTGGACTACACTGCTGACTTTAGCTGCATGTTTTGCTTCCTTACTTCCTCAATCTTTCACAGTTTCTTCTCTCACATGACCTCTGTCTCATATTTCCACTCCTCTCTTCTACTCTCCCATTCTCCATACAGTTAGTACTATTGATTCTCGGGATAATTCCCATATTTATGGTGCACAGAGATTAAACGTTGTGTCCATGCTTGTTGTTGCCAGCAGTTTAAGAGTACACACACACACACACACATTTACACACATGAAACTGGCTTAAGGGTGAGTTGGTCGAGGCAAGTGAAAATTTCAGCTTGGCAACAGCATCAGCTCAATGTGCCCTTTAGAAAAGCAACCCCCCAGCTGCTCCTGTGGCCAGAAGCAAAGACTGTGGTTGTACTGGCGAGCTCCCAGTTGTGAATGTGTGTAGCGGCTGAGCAAGGCTTTGCTGAAAAAGAAAACATGTGCTACTTACTACACTTCTGGGGTGTGTTAGAAAGACTTGATGATATTTAGTTAAAGCTGCATAAAATACCTTTTTGAACCACTAGAAGAATGTTCTCCACTAACTCCTTGTAACAATGCATTCTAACTGTGCTTCTTGCTGCTGGGCAGGCCAGTGTACAGTGGGTTCATCAGAGGTTGTGGCCTACTGAATGCATTTAAGAACAGATTTGGTAGAGAGCCATTCAAACATGACAAATGAACGCAAAGGTAAAACCAAAGGTGTTACACAGACACACTAAAGCACAAGAAATGTGTATATCTGTTACTTGTTGTTAAATGTGTCACATGACAGCAGCTTGTGTGCCTGCGTTAGTGAAGATACTGCAAATCAGTTAATACATCCGATAAGCCAAACCCAAATTTGCAGTTTAGTGGATTCTGTGCATGCTGGGGAGAATGAAGACACATCACCGATACACTTACACACTTTTTACAATATGTTGTTGCTAATTGTGTCAGACACTCACAGTACATATAGGTCATTGCACTGACAACAAGAACCCTACCTGAGCATCATGGGTGAGTATGCTGATGCTGCATGTAGAGGAGCGGTTGCCAACCTTAAGGTCCACTTGTGATTGTTAATAAAATTCAGAGGACAACGTTCTCAAACCGCTAGGCAAAATAATCTCCTCTGTGTTTGTAAAGGGTTTCTTGCTACATGCTTTCAAGCAGCAACCGTACTGTGTAGCTAGCTTTCAAAGTGGCTTTTGCCTGAGTTGTTAATATTGTGATAACTTGCCGTCCCTCTGCCTTAGGAAATATTCTTTGGGTTTCCCAACACATCCCGGGTGTTTTGTGTCTAAGTGTCCCTGGAGCGTTGATGGGTTTAGCGCCTCATTTGACAGGATTTCACATTCAGCACACTGTGCTTTCAGCTCAGCATCACTGTCGTTATGAATCCAAATTGAATGTATTCCGGGTCTTATTTCCTCGCCACGTGCTTTGGAGCATTTATTGGCGCAGGTTTGTCTCCCACATCACTTTTTTTTGTTCCAAGAAGCGATCCATTTTGTGCCACTGCATCCGAATACCTGATGATGCATCGTGATTGGTGTGGTTATACTCAAAACGTAACTGGTGAGTGAAATTATGCAGTTTAATTTGACGATTGATTTTTATGTATGTGAATTCTTGACTGCTTCGTCCGCGGCCCACTAGATGGCGCTCTGAAGCCCAACAGTATGCCACAGCCCAGTGGTTGAGAATGGCTGAGCTGGAGTACAGTGTGTGTTACTCTCTTGTTTTATTCCTGTTGCTGATTTAATAGTTAGAAGCCAAAGCATAGTTGCTTTTCTTCTAACATCGACCTCCTCGATCTCTGTTAGATCGCTTTCTGTTAGATGACATGTATTTGTTGTCTACAGCGAAGAAAGAGAAGCCCGCATTTCAAAACAAAGACAAGGAAAGGTAAGCGTAATGAACAGTAAATGTCATGAACCAGCTTTAATGTCATGCTGTGATGGTTTGCCCTCTGAACCCCCAGGAAGCCCCACAGGCTTAGTTTCACCACCAGAACAAAGTGGTTTTATATAATAGGCCTTTGGAAAGCTTTGTGTGTGTTTGTGTGAGTGTGTATTGATTTGAGTAGTCAGAGATTGGAGAGCCTGCCTCGGCTAGAGTTTTAACCAGCGGTAATAATGCAAATTAATTTCTATAGCCATTTTACAGGCCAGTGCACCTTGGTTAGCACTCTACAAGCTTCAGTGTTTGCTGTGATGTATTGTAATAACTCAACGTATGCTTTATTAGTTTATAAAATGTACATATCTAAAAGTAGCTTTCAATGCACAGATTAATGTAATTTCATGGTTTTTTATCTTTATACTGTTTCTACAGCTTTCACTGCCCTTTCAACTACGACAGCTACCATTTAAAGTACCACCAACAGTGCTACTAGTACTACAATTAATAACAATATCTGACAATAGCATAATACCAAAGCTACCACAGTGTTACCACTACCATCACTGCAACAGCTGTTAGCTGGCTATTAGAATACATTACTCCTATTTTGTTTCCATTTTACTTTGTTAGCTGGTGCATTTTACTGTCAACCTGAACATTTTCTTGACGACCGCAGCAGTGCAACCTGTCTGCATGCAAGCTGCCCGAGCAGTCTGGGGAACAATCCTTCGAATCCTAATTCTACAGACTTTTCTTTATTCATGTTTATTTGTAGGTCTATTCCATTCAAATAACTTGCCATGTTTAATTCGGATTCAGATTCGGACAATCCGTCATTGACAGCCACTTCGAGCCGTGATTGGCCAGGCGTGTGGTTATCCCCACATTTAAGTGCTCCTATCTCTATGACCACCGGCTTTTCACTCTGGAGTGAGGCCTTTTGGAACAGCTATAAACACATTTTGCCTACTGATGTAGTTGGACAACATGTAATACGAACTGCTTCTTTCCTAGCATCATCCAATCCTTACCACTTCCTATGTCTGTGCACCACACCTGAAGTGTGCCATGGCCATCAAATCACGCAATGCTATGCTCACTATGTAACGTAGCATGAAATAGTGTCCAAAACCCACAGCATCATTAGCATGCCGCACTTATTCCATCTTACTGAGCAACCAGGATGACCTACATATATAGTACAGACTGGCTAAGTACAATGCAGCAGCCACACTATAGAAAAACCTTTAACAGCCCATTAGAATCCATTAGACGTTCTCTCTACATCTTCAGCCTGTCGGTGGCTGATGCATCTACCAGCCATCACGAGCTAAATGGTTTAGGTGGATCACAGAAGGTCGTAGATTTTGAGGTAGTTTTCTCCCTCCTCAGACGGACAGAGAGCCAGATGGCAGGTTTCTCTGCCGGATAGTTTGAGTCCCGTAACCATGACAAAACCTGTGACCTCAGTAGGTTTTTGCATTACCAGTATTTGCCCCCTCTTTCATATTTTTAAGCTTTTAGCAGCAAGCTGTGTTGTAATAGCAGATTGTATTAGATGGTAATGTTTTATATGGTGTAACCAGTGTTTCTGACAGAGGTGCAGTGTCTGTTTAAAGCTTTCTGTGTGGGGACATTCATCTGATATTCTGCAGTGGTGTTTTAGCTCACTGAAGGCCAGCGATATTAGTTGTCTGTTTGATGTCTGTCTGACAATAACACGTCATGAATAGCACGGAAGGTGGGCAGTCTCCACAGCATAGGTACATGCAGGTGGATGAAAGAATGAGCAATATATTTCTCTCTGAGACTTATAAAGAGGAATTAGGGTGACAGTTAAATGTATTGTTTGGATGTCTATTCTCTTTAATTTATCCAGTATTTGTTAGATTTGCACTTTTACTCATCTGGGAGCTACCCTGTATAAATACAGTCCATTTGAGTTGTCCCTTTCCCTGGGATGACAATGTGCTTTGAGTGACAGCATGACTTCTGGGAAAAAGTGATAAACAGCATAAACATTATGCACAGGGGAATGCCGTGACAGTGAACATTCAGGCACGGTGGCCTCAGCCGAGTGAATATTTTGACAGACAGTTTTAAGGGAGTTGAGAGCATAATAAATTCCTGTTCCCTGCTGAGAGATGTGCAGTTGGTGTGGGAAGCTTCTCACACCTTTTCTGTTTTGTTTTTGTTACCTACATTCCTTTCCAAGTAGACATGAAAACTGTATCACGTAAAATCCAAATACTACTACTACTACTATCTATTCTAGAGATGAATAGTGATGGTCAGACCTCTTGTAATGGTGAATTAATACTCCTACCTCAAAATATTTTAGATTTCATGATTGAGGCTCTGTTTTTCTTTATAGAGTGTCAAAGCAGAGCCTTGCTGCTTTTAAATAATCATGAACCAGTTTCTATCTTATGACTCCCCAGTTTCCCAGGGAGAACAACAGCACAAAGCTGTTGGTGCTGCTCTTCTGCAGCCTGACAGCGACAGGCTTAAAAGGTGCGGTACATATCACAGTTGTATTATGCAGGCTGAATCTGCTCTAATAGCATATTCAGCCTGCATAGCATAATACATTACAGAAAAACATAAGGAAAAGTTTAAATGAAATGTTCAAACTCTTGGCAGTTGAAATAGTTTAATTACAAACTACCTTTTAAAATGTGCTGGAATAGTATAATGAATGTCTGTGATAAAGAAGTAGGGAATTATTAAAGGCCACAAACATGGCATTTCTTTACCTTTGCTACACTCCAGCACCTTGCACAATGTTTTTTTTTTGTACTTTGTCTGTTTCTTTAATAAGGAAGGATGACATTTATCCATTACATTTTGTTTCCCATTAGCAGTCTGATATTCAGATGGCTGCACGAGATTTCAAAAATACCAAATACCGGGTAAGACCAAGACAACGGCACCAAATGAGGAGAAGAACTGCTTCTGCAACACACATTAAGGCATTGAGACACTAGGACATCATTTACATTTTGATAAAACTATGTCTACTAACCTAACTAAGACTTTTTAACCTTTTTTAAAAGTCTTTAATTGGACATGTGGTCTAGTCTCAGCACAACCTCATATGCAAGCAAGGCTTATTTTTAACATGCTATTAACACTTGCTTGACAGTCATTTAAAGAAAAAAAGTGGTACAACATACATCGCGGTCTCCAAGACACACAAACAGAGTTCACTAATTACCCAAAGGCCAGGTCTCCTAACTTTTCAGACACCAAACAGGCAAAGTCTGAATGGCAAATGTTCATAAAAAGCATTTTAATGATTTGTTTGTGCTGGTCTGAGGCTAAATGAAAATGGGTTCAGTTCAAATCAGCCACCGGGGAATGAATGAGCGGCACAGTGCAGGGAAAATGAGAAAGGATCATCAACAGACTGGAACTTCCATGCTATGTTTAGCATTGTATCATCAATAAATCATTACCACATTAGCTTTACATCATTAAGATGATTACTGTAACCAAACAAGATCACTGCAGAGAGAGAAGCTGGACAGTCATGCAGCGTGTGTGCTACATCTGAACTGTGAGACACCGGGCAGGACTTGGTGAGTCCGCTGAAGTCAGTGGGATTTCTTTTAAGGCTGTAATGCCATGCAGCACTGAAAGGCAAGAAGACGCTGTCCAGGTGCATTTTAAAATGTATTTGATTCGTTTTGCAGTCACCCATTGACTGTATTTGGAGGATACGCAGAATCCCTCACTGGATCGTGCAGGCGGTGCATGTCAACTCATAAAGTTGGCAAGCAGATTGTACTGTTGTTGTAGAGAAGTCAAAGTTACGTGGACGCATTTGCCATTCATCTTGTCTCACCATCAGCTTCCATCACGAGGTGCATCACAATCACCACAGCAGATTTCTTTTATTACTGTGCGTGAACTGTGAAGTGACATCTCTTGCTGCTCTTCATCTGCTGCTGCTGCTGCTGCTGCTGCTGCTGCTGCTGTTAACTGGTAGTTGCTGCCTGTGGTGATGTTCTCTCGCGCTTTGCCTCTGCTCGCGGCGACCACATTTTAGGGCAGGTCCAATTATCCTCGGGTCTTTTTTGGATCGGGTCTGACTGTCCTCGGGTACCTTTTTGATCGTGTTTCTTTTCTTCCCCGTGGGCCTCGTTTTGGATTGGGCCCAAAATGTTTGACCCTTGGTGACCTCTAAAGTGGAAACAGTGGTGTTTCGTTTATACACAACTAAAAACAAAACAAAAACCACAACTTGTACCGATGGAGATGCCTACCTACCAGGACGCTATATTGCAATAAACAGAACATCGGTTTTGGTGATGTCCTTAGACAGAATCATTTTGCAGTGGTGGCAAATTCTGACTGAGTGCAATCGCAAGTGGAAGTTCCTGTCTTTTCCATTTCGAGCATGGCTTCCACAATAATTGTAATTAAGATATTATTCAGAAGGTTGCATCTGTGTGTCACAGGAGGCCTCTTTGCTGCACATACTGTACTGAGCAGACCATTACTGCTGCACTGCTACAATGCCCCACAGGAGCAATTCTTTGGGCAATTAAAATTTGGGATCTTTTCAGGCGACAGAAGGCCCTCGCAGTGATAGGAGCGATGGAATCTGCTACAGACGCGCCCCGCCTCATGTGCTGGACTTACTGCAATGATTTAGAAGAGAGAGTTTTCAGCCCACAGTGTTACGCTCCAAAACACCAAATTATTTAACTCAAAAACATCAATGTCTCACCGCAGATATAGACAATATACAGATATAGCCTGTAGACAAAAAGTGTTTCTTTTTGCATGCAATATAATCAAAAATGTGGTTTGGCTTCCCCCCCCCCTCTGTGGTTATACATTTGAGAGAAAAGTCTAACTGCAGCAGTAGCACCACAGTGCAAACAGAGGACAAATGCAAGATGGACGATGCTGCTGTAAACACCTGCTAACCGATGGCACGCCCGTGTTTCACAGAGGTCAGAGTGTGGAATTTTGTGTTACTCTGTGGATTTGCTTATAAGTACAAAAGACACGAGGGTGTGCGTGAATGTGATATGGGCTAAAAGTGACTTTTCAAGTGGGCTTTTTGTGTTCAGTGTGTGTGTGCAAGTTGAGTGTGTCTGGTTTAATGTAAAGGATTAGGGCTTCTGTTGTAAAAGGATGGTTTAAGCCATTATGTTGCTGGGGCTGTGTGTGTGTTGCACTGAGTATAACGAGTGCTCAGACCTCAGGGGTAGAAAGACTTTAAAAAACAAACAGAGTGCAGAAATCGGCTGTCAAGCCAGCGCCTAGGCTGTGTGTGTGTGTGTGTGTGTGTGTGTAACATTGTTAATGCTTTTTCAGGCATTAATATATGGCCTGCCTATTTCTGCAGCTGTCCATTTATTCACTTATTTATTTTGATTTGTATGTAAGTGCCACTTTGGCTTTTGGTACTTTCGCTCTCTCGGGCAGCTGCAGTCATTACTTTTAGGTGACTGTGCATCAGACGGTCCTTTGCGTGTGCTCCGTTAACAACTTCAAATGGTTTATGTGCGTTTAAAAGGGGCAGCGTTTGGCTACTGTACCTATTTATTTTCCTGACCGGCGGGCAAACTCACACAGCTGTTTCATCCTGCCCATGTGTTTTATTAGGACTTGTCGAGGACGGTGAACACAGAGGAGTGAAATGGATGAGAGAACACAGTGTGAAATGGGATTTAAACCCATGTGATTGTGGGTGCACGGATCTGTGAGCTAATGGGCTGAAGGCACCATGACAGAGTTTACTGTGTTTCAGAGTAGCAGCATACCCTTTGTTCAGTCTAAATCCAATTTTACTGTTTTTGGGTTTTGCACGCCAGTTGTAATACAGCTTTTTTTTAAATTTTATTAATCCCAACTCCTTATAGTACCAAGAGTGCAGACAGTTTGAGTCAGACTCTTAACCATGGCAGTGTCAATGCCATGTGTGATGGATTTGAACTAGTGTGTCCCCTTTCCATATTACATACTATAGGCCATGGTATGTACTGCACATTTTGTACAGAAAATTATTCAAACTGCAGCCATAGAACACCACAGCCAATCAAACTGCAGCCATAGAACACCACAGCCAATCAAACTCCACAAAGATAACTCTGCTCCTTGTTACACAAGAATAAAGTAACCTGAGTAATGATTTTCAACCTGGTCTCAAGTAGAATATTTTTCTAACAGAAAGCTAAACAGTTTTCAAAGATTTAATGCCTTGTTATTTTCATCACGCCATCTGTCCAGCGCCAGCCGTTTGTTTGAATGTTTTCTACCTGTGTGCATCTCCTCTGTTTGCTTTCTCACTGTGGGATAACAGGTTGCATCAACAGCACATTCAGTTATCAGTGTGTGTTTATGGAGGCTTGTTAATACTTAATTTAGTGATTTTACAGTGTAAAACACACTTTTCCTTCGCAAACCACCGGGCATTTCCAAACCTGTAGTGGCTTTACTCTCAAATGAAAATGCCAGGGCTCTGCCTTGTGACCCATCCTGCCGCCCTGGTGCTGTTTTCAGCTCCAGCTGTGGACTTCTTATTGTGTGCTACTTTGAAGACTATTTCCATCTGGATTTCCAGGAAGCGAGCTCGGGAGGCTCTGACATTCAAGAAGCTATGAGTGTGCTATTAGTCAGGCTACCTGGCGCCGAGAGATAGCACTGAACTCCCTCAACCCTTTGAAACGCCGGAGACCGTATACCCACAAAGCATCTTAGTGCCAGAGCACTGATCGGAGGCCGGCCCCCCTCTCGCAGCGCATTGATGTTCACGCATCCAAGGGACCACGCTGATGATTCCAGATCAGTGTGTTTATTCTTAGAGGCTTTATGCACGCCAGCCCCAAGCTCTCCTCCCTCTTTGAAGTGCGGACACACAAAGGGGAAACTGTTGGCTCGAAGCCCACAGGAGCTGTGAAAGACCGCTGAAGTGTCTCCGAGTTGTTATTTGTGAAATGCTTTGTTTTCCCATGGTGCTTCCATTTGTGGGGTTTTGAGTTGGGAAGTTATTAATGTTTTATTGTTTCCATGCACGTCAATGCAGAGTTGCAGGGGGCGATGGCGATGCATTAGTTATGACTTGGCTTATTGGGAAGTTATGGACAGGATGACCCTTAGTCACCTCTCACCAGGAAGTATTCTTCTGAGATATGAAGGATTTCCATCCAAAAAGACACATCAGCCACATCTTTCAGATGTAATATACGCTGTGTCACCTAAGAGTCCTAAACTATGTTAGGGGTTAAAAAGAAAGTAGGTGACTTAGGTCTCGGTACACAATGGATTATCTCTATTTATTGCGCATCAGTGGTATGTATTGGTCCTTTATATAGGACTTAACCTTATTAATAAAATGATGCATTTTGGGCCTAATACCTTTAGGTGAGACTAGCATAAATGTGATAGTTAACTATATAATAATTTCTTTCATTAATACATTTTTTGAGCTATTTTCTATAAGAGGGGTGAATGTCCTTTTTGTTGCCTTACATAATCTTTGGAAAATTGCCTTTTATTTGTACTTAGAACCAACAAGACTGACTTGTGTTTTCAGCAGAACTGTAAATAGCATCAGGGCACGTAGCTGTGTAACATTTGTAGCTGACCTAAGAGAAGGCGGTGGATCAGTCATTGGCCTGAGCTGACAGAAAGTTGCCAGAGTTTGGTGGTTCTAACTGGTGAAATGGCCATTTAGCTAGAATTGTTTTCCTTTTCTATTTCAAGCCTCCAAATGGCTTCATGGGAAGGATGGGCGAAGAGCCTTGTGCTGATGCAGGTTGGCCAAATTAGCTGGACTGTAGCCATGAAGGGAAGCCAAATGAAGATATTTCACTGCGCATGTTTATGCGTGTGCGTGTGCCAGGTTTACTGTCAGATTTTAATGGCTGCTTGCGGCGAAAATATCTCTGAAGGCCGATAAAATCACAGCGAAGTTACAAACTGTCAGGGCAAACAGGCACTGATGAGTACCATTTTTTTTTTATTTTAGCCTGTTGCATGTTTTGTTGAGTTGTCAAATATTCCATTTTGAATGTCACTGTTGTCCCTCGTGGGCCACCGAAAGGGGTTCCTGTGAGCATGTGCCTAAGAGGAAAAGTTTTCAGTGTGTCTGGCAGAAAAACAGTCAAGCACACAGTCTGCAAGAGGCTAATATGGCAATTGCGCAAAAAAAACAACTGTCTTTTCATAGATCCCCGACTCATTTCAATGACAATGGGAGATCAGTGTCGATTACTGCCGCATCTTTGCACTGTGATCCTGAGTGCTGATAATAAAGCTGGCTTTGAGCCCCAGAAGACGAGGTGACATTTAATTACTTCACCTAATACTGTATGTTATTTAAATCTCAGGCATCTTTTCATCCTTCTATTTCTTCGTATGATTCCATTAAAATGCTTCCTGATGATTTTCTGTGGGAGTTTTTCTCCTCTGCCCCTCCGTCCTTCCTCTGGCTGTTCATTTATTATGAAGGGCTCTGGATTTGAGTGTGTGTGTGTACATGTGTGTGCGCACGTTTTTTAGAGGTCAGTGGGATGTGAGGCACCTCATAATCCGGTAATCAAACCAGCTGCCACCCGACCCAACCCCCATACCTCCAGCCCTCTCTCGCTCTCTCTCGTTCTCTTTTCTCCCCATCTCGCTCTCTCTCTCTCTCTCTCTTTCTCTGTTGATTCAGATTTTCTCTCTGAATCTTTTTGTCTTTATCTTTCTGTCTAGGTCTTCCTCTTTTTCTTGAGCCATTGTCTTCCTTCGCTAAAATTTAATGAGAATTACAAACGACCTTTTATGCCTTTTATTTGCTTTGCCTCCTTCCTTTCTGTCTCTTTTTATTTATGTCAACAGCAAAATAATGATATATTTTAAATGAGGGAAATTGATTGATTACTTCAATTTGGACAAACCATTTAATCAATTCAGTAACCTCTTAAATTATATTTTACTGCAGTATTAGCAAAGGAAAAGAAGTGCGCATGAATAATCAATCAATTATTTACAGTAATACTTAATTAGTAATTATTGATTTGTCAGTTACCTCAATTGTAGTGCTCCTTTCCTCTCTTTTTTATTACTGTAATCCCTGGTTAATGACCCTCGTTCCCTTTCTCATTTCTCTGCTCTTGTCCGCCTCCATCATGTCCTTTGCTTTTTCCAGTTTTTAATAAACCTCCTTTGCTCTCCTTCACCCTCCGTCGCCTCTCTGTTCTTCCCAGTGTCAACATCCTCCCTCTGTCTCGTTCACCTCACTACCCTCCACCCATCGGAGCCGTGTTTCTTTCAAGCTTTTCCTCTCATTCATTCTTTCTTTCCACCTCTTGCCATGCTCTTTTTGCAGCAAGAACCCTCATGCATTGTATTCCTACTCTTTCATTCTCTCCGTCTTATCGTTCACCCCGTGTCACCATCACAACGCCTCAGCGCCACTGCATAACATTCTCAGCCTCCTCCTGTGCGCTTGTGTTCTAGTAAAGCATATTGGCCAGCTTGTCGCACCAAATTGCTTTTACAATACACAGCACGGCCCAACACTGGACTGTTTTTGTATGGAATGTGTCGTGCATCTGTTGTTAAAACAGATATTGCTCTGTTTGTGAGTGTTGTGAGCAATTCATATGAACTTATTTTGTAGCGGAGACCAAAGCTGAATGTGAGGAGATGGGGGAGATGAGAATGATTTTTACTACATGAGAGCACTCAGTGATACATCTCTCTCTCTCTCTCTCTCTCTCTGGCTTGTTCAGTCACATGGACAAGACTTGAACCCAACTTCCTGGCTCACAAACAAATGCAGATTTCAGAGGATCCGTTTTTCTTTTTACTTTTACTAGAACATGTGGTTAAAGAATTGCATAATCTTTTCTAGCAATGGTGAGGTGGATTTCAGAAAATGACCATGCCTTTTTAGTACACCCATTACTATTATTATTATACACCTGACCTCCCTCCCTCCCACTCTCTTCCTTAACTCTGCAGATGGCGTTCACAGCATTTCAGCCCAGTGCGTCCTCCGCGTCCTCATCATCACTGAGGACATGCTGGGCAGCAGCGTCACCGTCCGCCTGCAGAACATGTCCCAGGAGCACTTTCTGTCACCACTTCTGGGTAATTTCCTGGAGGGCGTGTCGGCAGTGCTTTCTGTGCCTGTTGAGGATGTTTTCATCTTCAACATCCAGCCGGACCTGGACGCCGCGCCGGGAGGGATCCTGAATGTCAGCTTCTCTGCCGCGTTGCCAGGTGGACTCTTCTTCCCCTCCGAGGCCCTGGAGGAACAGCTATACCTGAACAGGCTGAGGCTGACGTCACTGACACAGATGGAGGTTAGTTCACGTTTACAAATACAAATCGACATGATGACAAGAATCGCAGGTTTTAAGTGCTTAGTGTTGGTGTATGTATCAACTCTGGGCAGGTCGCTCATATATGACTGTGGCTCAGGAGGTAGCGCAGGTCATCCATTAAGCCCAGGGTTGGCAATTAAATTGCTCCAGGTGACCAATTTAAAAAGTCTATTTACAAGCAAGAGCTTTTCGTGATTTTGCAATATGGGCCAGCTACATGCTTTATATAGATTATGGAATGTGCCTTTAATAGTGATTGATACAAACATGTTTTAAATCCTTTATTTCATTCTTTAAATGAATAATGTGAGGATGTTTGTATTCATCCACATACACACAGACACATAGACACATAATGAACACTCTATCAATAATGTCAGTCCGGCATGGTCATGTGCAGCTGGAAAGCAGGGTTACGTGCAAAGCAAAAGTAGTATCACGCACTGTGCAAACACATGTGTATCTCAAGCCAGTCACCTGCATATTGTACGTGAACTGATAATAACACAGAATATATATAAGAACACAGATGCCATGCCAGCGCAGCCATATGGCTTTATGCAGCAATACACTGATATAACCACTATAATGTGTTCTCATGCATGAAATCACACACA
Source organism: Gadopsis marmoratus (assembly GCA_036023855.1). Taxonomy (NCBI): domain Eukaryota; kingdom Metazoa; phylum Chordata; class Actinopteri; order Centrarchiformes; family Percichthyidae; genus Gadopsis; species Gadopsis marmoratus. The sequence goes on from JAVQJF010075181.1 coordinate 21,793, forward strand.
TCTTGACATCAGTTACGTACACACCCTCAGAGCATCTCTGCACATGCATGCAAGGAAAGAGATGTTTCGATAGAAGAGAACATGTGAAACCCAAGGGAGAAAAGATTTATGAAGTGCTGAGAGAGAGAGCACAGCGGTGTCAAGAGATACATAGTTTAAGGCTGAATGTTTATGACCTTCCCTCAACAGGCACTGTCACGCAAACACACATGAGCACATACAGCAAACAGTAACAGCAGATATTGGAAAGTTGATGGTTTTACAAGACATACCAGGGCCAAATAAATAAATACATCAAAGTTAAAAAATGAAAGAAGACCAATAGCAATAAGTCTCAGGGCGGAAATTTGCACAGCACTCCTTAAAAATAACTGTTTTTAGAGTATCCAAGGAGGCGTTCATAATGACTGAGACCTGGGAAGTGACTGACACATAGACTGTATATATAGATATCTTTTTGTACAGTCTCTGGTCTGACCTGAAGAGAACATCAGAACAACAAAAGTCTGTAGGCAGGAGTTTATCAAGAATGACTCAAATATCCTGAATACCAACAAAAATGACACGTTTCAATTGTTTTGTACTTATTTTGCCACATCTTGGTCCAGAGTGAAATTTCTCAGCCGTTGTTACTGCAGTCAAACCAGCCGCCTGTGTGTTCCATGTGCGCAATTGATTTGACGTTTACGGTAATCGCAATGAAACAGCTCTGGGGAACTGTGACTTTCAAACACAGTATGGGACAGATGTTACAGAAATACTTTCACATTAATTCCTCCCGTTAATGAACAGAACGGACATTAAATCAATAGGAGGTTTTATAAAAAACAGTATTATACAGTCGGCCCACTGTGACGCTAATGTAAAGCCCAATAAATGGTTCCGGATTTCAAAGTAAAGGATGGCGTGGGTTTTTTCCCCCCATTATTTCAATTGAGTAACAGAACAATGTGTGTTCATTGACAAATGACAGGAAAGCCAACTGATGGTTGCATTAATATTGTGAGCTATTACTTTGACTGTGTCGTTTTTCAGTAATCCAATGCCAAAGCCCCTTTTAGAGAACAAGAATACTCCTCTTTTAATGTGGAATAACAAACATAAGTATTTCACGAGCCTAATTTTTTAGATTCAGTACTTGTTAGACAACTGGCACAAATACTATAGTTTTTGAGTAATCCAATGTAAAAGTCCCTTCAAGAGAACAAGTATAAGCCTTTTCGTCTAACTTTGATGTGGGATAAAACTCTTATACTGCTGGACTCGGTATTTCTACTGACACTCAACATTTACCAGCTACTCAATAGTAAATAATTATTTTGTGTCTGAAATCTACCACCCACTTTCATATTACACCCGCATTTAGCTGGTGGCTGCTGCTGCTGCTAATTTCCATCCCTGACACTCGTCCATGCAGCTTTCTACTGGGACACCATCTGGAACACCCACAACAGTCACTTATTGTTTACAGGTTAACACAGCAATAACGGTGTTCGCAACAACTAAAAACGCCTATACTCTCTCACTCCAGGTTCTCCCGTTTGACGACAACGTGTGTCTGCGTGAGCCGTGCCAGAACTACATGAAGTGCATCTCAGTGCTGCGATTCAACAGCTCTGCCCCCTTCATCTCCTCGCCCTCCATCTTGTTTCGGCCCATCCACCCCATCGCAGGCCTACGCTGCCGCTGCCCAGTTGGCTTCACGGGGGATTACTGCGAGACGGAGATCAACCTGTGCTACTCCAACCCCTGCCTGAACGGAGGAGTGTGCGCCCGCAGAGAGGGAGGGTACACCTGTATTTGCCGTGAAGACTACACTGGTGAGCGTGTGTGTGCTTGTGTGTGTGCTTGTATTTGCGCTGCATGGCAGAGGCGATGTCACCAATTTGGCAGATTTTGTTGGTTCTCAGTTTGGAAATTGGTCTGCAGCCAGGATACAAAAACACCTGAACACTGGCAGACAACCAACAGAACAGGACATAGTGCACAGAGCGGGTCATTGGGAGTTCATTCAGTGTCCAGGTCAAAGTAGCATTTATACTATCATAAATTTAATATATCACTCTTCTACTAAGTGAAATAATCCGATACAGGATGCCATTCTGAATGCCTGCACTGTCACAATTTAGTGGAAAACGTATCATTTTGTACAATTTCATGAGCAAAGTCAAACATATTTGGTATCTTTGGAAACTTTGAAACCTTTAAATGAAGAGGAGTTTTAAATTTGGATGTGATAAACCCACGGGTAGGTTTTCTGACAGTTTTTCTGCCTGTTATGTCGATGGTTATTTTATTCACCTTTATGCCGTTTGAATAGATTGGCCACAGGTATGAATAGAGGGATGGCATTTGTTGCATTTCAAATGAAGAGGATGGGTTTATTTGTGTTTTGGCATTAGGCTTTTGACTCTACCCTGGTAACCTAAATCTGACTGTCTGTGCTTCTTTGTTCATGTCCCATACTATGACACTATGAAGTTAATGTAAATCCCAGTGGATACTTCCAGATTTCAAAGTAAAGGACAGTGCGGGGTTTCATTTAGTTTATTTTCAATTGAGGAACAGAACAATGTGTGTTCACTGATAAACGACAGGAAAGCCAACTGATGTTTGCATCAATTCTGTGAACTACTACTGTGTTGTTTTTCAGTAATCCAATGTCAAAGCCTCTTTTAGAGAACAAGAATACTCCTCTTTTGATGGGAAATAAAAAACATCTCTTCCAAAAGTAGTTCATGAGCCTAATATTTTTAGACTCAGTGCTTCTTAGACTATTGGCACAAATACTATGAACTACTTTTACTGTGTAGCTTTTGAGTAGCCCAACGTAAAAGTTCCTTCAAGAGAACAATATAAGCCTTTTCTTGATGTCGGTCGGGTGGGGTGCAGTGTTTCAGCATAGTCTTTTAACTCTACCCCGGTAACCTAAATCTGACTGTCTGTGCTTCTTTGTTCATGTCCCATACTGACTTCCTTTTTGATCTGCTCTGTTTTGTCGTGCTGAGCTGAACAACACGAGAACACACGCTCTGCCTCTTGGGAGAGCTTCCGCCTCCTTGGCTCTCTACCTGTTATTTAGTCTTTTACACACACAAACACGCACACAGCCACTGCCTCCACCATAAACCCCTCACTCTTTTTTACTGTCACCAAACTCATTTCATTCTTTCTTACCTTTCCCACTAGACTAATTTGCTCTCTGTCTTTCTGTCCCCTTCCCTCCCTCTCCCTGTTTCTTTCTGGCCCTTCACACTGCTGCATTGCTTCAGTCTTCAAGTCATTGAGTGGCTGTTGGAGAGGATAGATGCTTGGAATGTCAGCATGTGTGTCTGGGGGATATTTCAAATTGCCTTTTATTTGAAATCAAAAGAGAGCGTGGGGAGTGAAGCAACACTTTTCTTTTATGAGAGACAGAATGTTTTCCAAACTCGCACTGAGACAGAAAGACAGATAAAGAGAGAGAGGAGGAAGAAATAAAATCACGAGGAGGAAGGAAGAGAGAGATAACGGGGAATTCCCTATAAACTGTTGCATATTGGGCGATGTCAGGGAAAAAATGCAAGAGAGAAATGGGGTGAAATCTTGTGTGGTGAAGTCATCAATGCAAATTGCACTGTGAGACGCGTCCGCCAATGGCTGATTTGGAGTTTTTGTGACCAAATGGAAATTTAGGACCAAATCCTTACAATATGACTGCTGCCACGGCCCACGTCTACAAACCAACCAACCAGGGTACCGTTTGAAATGACTCCGACTACATTGGCTGCTGGATCATTGTAGGCTCCACTTCTTAGGTTAAAAAAACTAAATCTGCGCTTAGATGACAGGTTGCTTGCATTTATTTCTGTCTACATCATACTGCTCCGGTTCACATTCATTGCACATTCAGACATACCTCAAATATATCATACAGTCTGACAGAGATTTTATTGGACCCATCTCACACAGTGTGACATGCAATGGACCTGCAAGATCGCTGTTCACACTGGGTGCGTCAGGGTTTAAGGACAGAGACAGGAGGAGACAGAAAGGCTACAACGTAAAGAAAGTAGATAACTGATAATAGGAGCCCAAACGGGGGAGAGAAAAACTGTGAATGTGGGAGAAGACGAGGGACAGAGAAAAATTTGAAAGATGGGACAGGAGGGTGAGAGAGTGAAAACAACAGAGCGTGAGAGATGATGGAAAGGACGGAGAAGAGGCAGGTGTGACAGCAACATGAGCGATGAGGGAGACGGGTGAATTCAGAGAGAATAACGGGGACGGCGAGAGGGCGAGAGACATGCGAGAGAGCTATGAGAGAGGGACGGAGCATACGAGGTAAGCGAGGGAAATCAGATGGGTTCTGGGTTGTCGCGGTGTGCTTTTCCTGTGTAGACTTCGGGTGTTGCGGTGTCTTGTCAACGCCCAAGGCTAGTGGGAGGAAGAGCAGGAGGAGGAGGACGAATAAACAGGGACGAATCGATTCTGCAACGCACAGACATCTCCAGTCATCTCACAACCAGTTGGCTCTCACTCACTCGTTTTTTTGTTTTTTTTTCCATCCAACCTGCTTTCATCCATCCCCTCATGCACTCTTTATGGGTTTGAATTGCTTTTCCCTGAAACTCTATGGATTGCGCTCATGTGCAGGGGCTAAGCTCGGGGTTTTGCCCGAGACTGGAAACTTTTCACTGAATGAGGAAAAGGTTTCAGTCTGGAACAGAAGCATCCAACATACCCGAGTCAGACATGATTTTTGAACAATCATTTTGGTTTTCTTTGGGCCAAACAAGTTTATGTAGTAATTGTTGAAATGTATAATAGAAACCTCTAATCTGTAACTGTAGTCATGTAATGTAATAATGATAATAACTTGACTATAACTGTAGAGCAACTTTCAACAATAATAATAAATGCAAATGGAAAAAAACACAAAATATAAAAACATTCAACAGGATCAGATTAAGTACAACAATGTGAAACTATTTTTTAAATTAAAGTCAGGAGAAGTCCTCCAGTGAAAGTATATATTAAGAAGACATTTGAAAGCTAATACTGACTGCCCCTCTAGTTTTACGTAAGTGTACTTGCACAGCAACAGCAGTTGAATGCGTCATCCCAGTAAAACTGGACTCTTCACGTCCTCCGCCACTAACACAAACGCACCCACAGGATTTCACAATACACGTAGCCTCAGGCGAACCCTTCTCTAAAGGTTTGACACTTTAAAAGGTCAAAAAAGGGTTACAACCACTTTTTTCACATCAGATAGTTAATCCTGCTGTGTAGAAAGGTTAACGCTACCTTTATGGTGCCAACCCCAGAGATGTAGTGCTAAGAGAATAGCTTGAGAAGCTGAGGTCTTGTAGAATGGATATTCAGGGTTGAAATGAAACTATGATGTACTGAATTTTACAATCCAGGGTTAAAGCTGCTGTGCAGGACTTTTACATATAAATAAAGCCATTGCAACTTCACACAATGCTTTATTAAGCCTATAAGTGCTAGGTAAATTATACAGGTATGAAAAAATTAAGAGACCACTCTAAATTTTCCACATTTTCCAAAGTTTATTTTACACAAACACATACCTATAAATAGTAAAACCATAGAATTGATAAGTTTGCAGTGGTCTCTTAATTTCTTCCAGAGCTGCAAATATTTCACAGTATTCTGTTTTAAATCCAGTGTCTGTGGTGACATTCCCTGGCACACCAGTAGGAAAGCATTTTGCGTCAACCATGATTGGTGTGGAAATGTAAAGAGAGAGCTGCGTAAGTAGCGTGGAAGGTCAACACGCTTGATTGTCATGTGATTCGCGTGGGCTTCAGATAGTACTCTAACCATAGCGATGGAGTAGGATACAGCAACTAGGGGTTTGGCAGGAAAACCTAAGAAAACTTTAATACAGATTGACCAGTGCTGCTTTAATCTTCTCATCTATTTTAAAAAGGCGTTCCCTCATCAACTCAGCTTCAGGAAGTTCCTTGTACTTTAAGCAGTCAGTTGTCGGCTCGCGTTCCTGCAGCTCATTTAATTTTCACATCTGGCAAATGTTATAGCCAAACAGAAAACAACATAGATGAAGCAAGAAATCAACTGATCATGCTTTTGAAATGATTTGTAAGTGTCCTCAGAAGTACGAAGTAAGTTCCATATTTTGAAACCTTGGTATAAACACTGCAAACAAAGAAGCGCATCTTTGAGAACAGTAATCGCTATCTTACACCAGTATATTGTTGTGCTGCGTGTTTTCTAACTTATGAATATATTCTCCATTAATCTTGTTGCTTCTTGTTGCATTGAGTGTGTTTTGCATTTTGTTTGCCACTCACTTTTGCTAATTTCTCATGGCCGGACATCAGCCTCCTTAAGTAGAATTGGAATGCGTGAGACAGCTGTCGATATGCTGTTTTCAACATGACACACTCAGTAAAATGTAGTGTAAAGGCTCTTGTTAGTGTCGGACTTGTTTGTTTCAGATCATCCCTTTTAGACTTGAACTTATTAACCAATTAACTCAGAAGAAGTTAATCAGAGTCTGTGAATAAAGCAGATAAAGTTTTAGGACAAGTGAAAAAAGGAAAAATGAATGCTGCTGTTTCTCTTAGAAATGAATTCCTCTATTTCCAGGGTGCCTCACTTAAGAGTTAATAAAATCTAGGAGGGAAGTTGCAGTTCCACCTCCCGCTGCTTCAATGCTAATCTCAGCTGAAGGTCTGTGATCTTCACTCTTTTACTCATAAGAATTTAAATTTTTCTAACCTCTAGCGCTCACTTCTTTCAGAAACATGCAAAGCTTCGTAGCGCTGATGGGAATGTGCAACACTCATTAACCCTGAAAACAAGTAAAAGACCTCAGTGGTATAAGGAGAAGCTCCCAGTGGACAGTAGATCTTAAAGACGGAGATAACGGTAGACAGAGAAGAACAAAGGAACACAGGCTCAGAAGTGATAAAGAGAGACGCACATTATGCAGATTATAGTAAAATATAATACAAGGGGTATACTGTACCTAGGAGAGCCGTGAGATGCAAGAGGTGATGGAAGACAGGGAGGGAGAAAAACATGGATGCAGATGTAGTTAATTTGTGAGCAGATCAAATGGTGAGCGGTGAGAGGAGAGGACACGGGTAGAAATTAAATCACTCGGTTGTGGTGAAGCGATCTGTATTGTCCACCGAGGGCCGCTGAGAAACAGAGAAAGAGACAGAGAAGAAATGTGGTAGGCAGAGGTGAGATTAGTCTTGGATGCGATAAAGCAGATACGCATGTTACACTGAGAAATTGAATCCAGCAGATAGGGAGATCACACACACACACACAGAGCAAATTAGCTTGAGGTAGCTATGTGAAGAATTATGCTTGTGTATATAGCAGGTTTTAGCCTTCTGAGGACGATGTGGATGGTTTGAAAGATGAAGACAGAAAGAACTGGGAGGGGGAGTGAGCAACTGAAAAAGAGCGAGGGAAGAAATGTGGTAGGTGGAGATAGGTGAGATGGAAGAATAGACTGTGAGACTAAATAAGTTAAGGAGGAACAGGGAGACAGAATGAAGTGAGGAGAGAATTAGTTTGTTGGATGGGATGAGGAAGAAGAGGAGACTAAGTTATGTTTGAGAAGTTGGAAAGTAAAGAGAGGCTACAGAGGGTACATGAATAAACTGAGTGATAAATACCCAAGATCTAAGGGAGGGGGAAGAAAAAAAAATTAATTTAGAAACAAGACTCAAGTTCCAAAGTATACAAATTAATTTTTTATGACACAACTCAAGTCTAACCAGAGAGCCTGCAAAATCGGAGCTAATTATTAAATAATCGAAGCTAATTAGGTACTTAGCAGTTTACAACTCCCACGCGAAGCCAAGAAAATTGATGTTTTGAAGCTTTATATTCTCTGTCGGAGTAATAGTTTTTTTTTTTCCAAGCCAGAAGCAACAGGACTTTCTTATTCCAACCAATGGACAACCTTTGAGGTGGACATGTTTACACCTTATTTAATTGATTCATTTTTAGACAAATGCAATTAACCAGCACGGTGCAAAGTTAAACACAAGCCATTTAAAAATTAAGAACAGAATGAAGGAATTAATTAATCAGCCTTCCATTGATAGCTTGAAAACTCAATTAGTTTTGGCATGATAGGACACAATGTGAGAGTTGAGAAGTTCAGAGAGACCGAATGTGGTAAGACAGTGGCAGCATTTTTGAGGCAGTGCAGACGAGTGAGGTCCTAAAAGGTGGAATAAAGATCTCTTTCCAAAGCGTAGCAAAGGCATGGTTATGGGAAGATATATCGCGCAAGAGATTAGGATTAGGAGACAAAGAGACATTTAAAAAGACGCAATGAAAGTGGGGGATGAGCGTGAATTGAGAGTTAAAACAGTTTGAGGATAGGGTGAGGCCTGAGATTTGTGGGTATGAACGAGAAAACTGGCTGGTTGGTTGGGCGAGTGTGGGGGGGAATGAAGGAGGGAGAGCGATAAAGGTATAGGATGGATGCAGAAGTCTCAGTGACATTAATTTTAGAGGTCATTAATAGATTGAATGTGTGTGTGTGTGTGTGTGTGTGTGTGTGTGTCTGTGTGTGTGTAAGCATGAGACCGAATTAGTTGAGCATAGCGGTAATAAGGTGTGTATGTGTGTGTCTTTGTGTATGTGTGTAAGTAAAAGCGAGGTAGACTAAATTACTAAATTAAATGCAAAAACATAGTGAAGTGTGGTGGTTTTGTGTGCGTGAATGTATGTTTGTGTGCGCGTGTGTGTGTGTGAGAATAAATTACTTTGCAGAGAGAGGGGGAAAAAAAAAACAGTAAGTGGTGCAAACAGCCAGACCAATTAGACCATTTAGTTTTTGGGATGAGGTTTGGAACGAGCACAGATCGTGTAGGAGGATACAAAATAGAGGAAATAGAGACTTCGAAATACATAATAGAAATAGATTTAGGAATGTGCATGTTACATGAAAAAATCCACTGCAGGAGACATGATTTGCTGAGTTGGGCGGGATAAATGCATTAAACAGTCCGAGAGGAAGGAGAGAGGAAACTAAATTAGTTTTGGGGAGATAAGTTGGAAAGAACAAGGCGAGGGAAGGGGAGGGAGGAGAAGAGGATTCAGGCCCCTCTGCGGTGTTTATGGGAGATATGCATGCCATGGAAAGAATTAAAATGTAATGCTGTGCCTCTAATCAGAGTGTACAAGGTGCTCTTGTGGTATTTTGGCCACAGTGTCATCAGTAAATAGCATAAGTGTCGCTCAGTATAACAGTAGGATTTTTGACCATGAAGGTATTTTGCCCAATCTTTTTATTCCATCAGACAGTGGGCGTTGCAGACCTTTGCCTTACTGGTCTATGCAAAGGTCAGCAAGCAGTTGCATAATGGAAGTACAATATAGCTTTTCTCACCCTTATAACAGTCATAAGTGTATACCAGATTATTTCTAGAGAGTGTTTTCAGAATTACTTAACTAAATGACCTGTGTTTTTGTGAATCCGTAACTTAACTCAACCCTGCGATCTTTGACATTAAAAGAAAATGTAAAGTCAATATCTGTTTAAGCCGAACATTAATCAGGGTGAAGTGAACAGTCCAAGTTTGGAGAGAAAAATGTTATAATGTAGTGGAAAACGAGGGATAGAAAATGAGGGAGAGGAGGCGTGAAAGGAGGGAGAACAATAGAATTACAAAGGAAAGGCTGCGGGGTGAAGAGAGAAATAAGTGCGGGAGGTGATGATTATCAATATCCAGGCGATCTTTGGAAAACAGCAGCAAAATAAAAAAACAACAACAAACAGGCAAAAGAGGAAGAAACGGGAAATGAGAGAGCAGACGGGAGAAGAGGCAGGAGATTGAAAAAAGGGACGAGAGGCTTTGAGGCAGAGACATGAGTGGAAGGGAAATGTAGAGAAAGTGAAACAGAAACAGGTGTATAGAAAGGAAACTTTAGAGAGAGAAGATGGAAGGGAAGTGACTGGAAGAATGTGATTGAAATAAATGACAGAAGACAAAAACAAAAGAAGCATTAAGATGAGGTGTAAAGAGACCTCTATAAAAAGAAGAATTAACCGCAAGTGGAGCATTATAAAAGCGAGGCAGAGTGGAGAGCGTAGAGAGCAAACAAGAAGAAGAACAAGAACAAGTGGAAAAAGTACAAACAGGGCGACACGGAGAATAATACAAATACGGCAAATAATGCACAACAATAAAACAAAGGCGCCTGAAGGGAGATGAGAGGAGAAGTGCATTTTCAGCATCGTGCTCAAAGGGCTCCACATAGAGTCTCGTTGGTGCTTTGCAGAACCATTTAAAGATGTCATCTACTCTAGAAACAAGCGTGTTATTTCTGGGATGAGGAAAGGCGCATTTGTCAGTGCAGACAATCAGAGAGACATATACTGACTTGTTAAGGTCTTGACCTAGACTTGGTGCTTGTTGGTCTTTACTTAGAACTTGACATGGGACTAACTTGTGCCTTTTACTAAACTATGACTATGCTCCAACTCTGTCATTTGGCCAATCAGAATCAAGGCTTTTCAAGTATTTATAATTATATTTATAAGTACATTATTATCAAGTATTTGCCTGCTCTGGTATTAAATGCTTTACTGTTAAAGGGAGTTAAGAACAGGCTTGCTCACTTTAATTTGCCATTATGTATAATTCAAAGTAATCCAAAGGTCTGTGATGCTGAGCTGTGGTGTGTTTGCAGTACACAGGTCTCCTGTCAGTCAAATCTGTGGGTGGGACAATTATGTCTTGCTCTTATTTCCTGTACTTCCTCTATGCTTTGTTCAGTCATGCTGGTTGTTGCATTTTGTCGGGTTTTTTTGTCTTTTTTTAAACCAGAAATGGTAAAATGCACCACATCCTGTACACACAGATAATTTAGAACACATGGAAAAGCTCTCATAAGGTATGGCTTGAAGTGTGTAAAATTAATTTATGACAGAACACAACATTTATTTCTGTGAAAACATTAATGATTACTACTTCACTAAACCAGGACATTTCTGACTCATTACACGTCTTGCCCAGAGCTCACAATCTGTAGAACCCCTGAAAGCGCCTTTTCTGTTAAGGGGAGACTTACAAAGGCAAGACAAGAGGAAAGAGAAGAGGGAAGCAACTGGGAGTGTATTGGCCTCTAGGGATGTGCCATGTGTTGGGGTGGAGGCGGGGGCGATGGGATGGGAGGTGGGGCGGAGCAAACTAAGATGCCGGGGGGGGTGGTTGAATAATACGGGCTTTGATGAATAAAACATCCGCGTGAATGAAAGGCTGGTGTGAATGCATTAAGCCAGGCACAGAGGAAGAAGAGGAAGAAAAGTAAAGAGAAATGGCAAGATATGGAAAGAGATGAAGGACGGAAGGAGGAAGGAACAGTAAAGCGTGGAGCGTTTCATATATAGAGGTGTAAGGTGGAGGGAAGATAGAAAAGGAAGGAAGGAACAAGGAGCCAAAGGATGAGGATGGATGGATGGGTGGAGGGGGAATGTAGGGGAAAAATGAAGGAGGGGAATGAAAATAATGTTCTGGTTTTAAACAATAAAGGCAAGCAGAGAGGAGTCAGTAGTTTTCAGACTTGGAATGTATTTTTGAAGTTTGTGTTGGATGAATAGCACGGTGTGTATTTTGGGTTGTGTGTTGGTGTGCACGTTTTTGTGGAAGTGTCGGTGGTGAGAATTGTGATTCTTTACTTACATTCCAGCAGCGATGACAATCAATTAATCAGTTACTTGTTTAAGTTACGTATCCGAAGTCACAGAGGTCAGTCTGGGTCTGAGATCACGTCCGCTGTGCTTTACCTCCCGTAATTAGTGTGTCTGTGTGTTATGTGTGTGTGTGTGCTGTTGTTGTTTATTTCTCTAGCAGTTCTTATTTTTAAAACTCTACGCGTGCATGCTGCACGGGCACGTGCTTTTTGCTTTTCTGTCTGTCCTCAATCGTCAATTTATTTCCTGCCAGTCTTGTCAACCTGTGCGCTATTGGGTGCGCATAATGAACTAGCATGTGTATTCGTAGGTCTGTGTGTGTGTGTGTGTGTGTGTGTGTGTGTGTGTGTGTTTAGCTATCACCACACGCATAATGCATGAGTATTAATCTAGGCTATTTATTTATTTTAATATTAATGAGAGGTTCTGTACGGATGAATGGGTGCAGCAGACAAAGGGGAATTGTGCTGTGTTAGATGCGCGCGCGTGTGTGTGTTTCCCTATTTAATTGGTTCCCTGTTGTGTGAACTTAAATAGAAGTGTATGTTTAATGTGAGAGGGGAGAGAGGATGAGAGCAAGCTAAACAAGGACAGACAGATGTGATCATTTGAATGTCCTTCGGCTGTTGTTAGCTGCGCTGGGTGTGGGACTGATTGTCTCGTTGTGTGTGTGAGTTTTCAGGGTGATGTGGTGGAGGGAGTGTGTTTGTCAGCCAATAACTGGCAGATATTGGCTGCCCTGAGGCACGAGGAGGGAGGCGGTGTGGGGAAATGGAGTGACATGGTCAGTGTGATGGATGCAGACATACACATGTGAACGAAAGGAGGGGAGAACATTAGTAGATAACTGTATTAAGAAATATGACAGAGATCACTGGGTGGAGGAGTTGGAATCGGGATGAATCACTTGAATGAATCAGTTAAAGGAAAGGAGGTGAGGAGGGGATGGGATGTTTAGGAAAGTATGGACGTTTGACGAACACATTGCTCAAGCACAACATATGGAAGCACTACGCAATCAGCCAGCAAAGACTTTAGAGCGTGCAGGGACACGCTGGCGAGTGCAGAATATGTTTTGAAAGCAAGCAAGGTCAGAGTCATGAGTGCAGTACAGGCTTCCTTTGCTCGCTGTCTTCAAAGTGGATCACTTTGAGTTCAGTTTGTACCCCTCTCACGGGGACGGAGGGTGGATGGATGATGGAGAGATGAAGGAAAGTATGAATTTTGGAGGGTAATTTAAGCCGTTTATACTTTTGATTGTTGTACAAGCTCTTACATCTTTCACTACTCAGTACGTTGTATTGTGGGCTTCAGTTTTTGTTTGGATGTGCCGCAGAGAGTCAGTATCAGGGTGCGTGTGTTTCAAACATGACTGCGTGTGTGCTTTTACAGCTTCTCCCTCGGTGTGTCTTTGTGTGTATGACTTGTGCATTTGTGTGTGTGGTCATGACTTGCCCTTAGGTGTGTGTGTGTGTGTGTGTGTGTGTTTTGACTGCAATGTGAGAGACTGTCGGTGTGTGTGTCAGATAACATTTGTGCCCAAATGATCATGAGGAAAGGGGAAGGCTTCTATTAACTTACAACCACAGTACATCATCTGTATGTGTGTGTGTGTGTGTGTGTTAAGATGTGAGGACTCTGCCAGTGGGCACTTTGGCATCTAAAAGCAGCACAAACAAAGTGCCAGTAGAGACAGCTACATGATAAAACCTGACAGCCTCAAGGGCAGAGGCAATGAGCCGTCTGTGTGTGTGTGTGTGTCAGAGAAAGAGCGAGAGAGACGAGAAATATGAGATTGAATGTGTGTTTATGTCTTTGTTTGAGAAATAAAAATATCTGTATTGCGTCCATTATTAATGTGCACGTATTTTGGTTTGTTTATTTGTTATCGTACTGTGTGTGTGTGTGTGTGTGTGTGTGTGTGTGGAGCCGTCAGCAGGTTCTAAAGTGGGTCCATAAGGAGCCATCTGTCTTAAGGCTAGTTTCAAACCCTGTCTGCTCTATTTATATGGAGGGCACTGGGTGTGGGTGTTTTGTGTGCAGCTGCTAAATGTCAGACAATGTGTGTGTTCAAACATGCTCAAGGAAAGGAAAACCGAAAAGAGAGAGTGAGCATCTACTCCTACGTGCCTTTTAATGTGGGTGATTATGTATACAGTATATGCGTGTATTTGTGTGTGTGTGTGTGTGTGTGTGTGTGTGTGTGTGTGTGTGTGTGTGTGTTGCGTGGGTGTGTCTGCCTCCCGAGACACTTCAGACCTTCAGACTAGTGCTTGTTTGACTGGCAGCCAAATCTGTGTTTATTCTCGTCTACAGATTTGTTTGTGTTGTTTGTGTGTCATCCGCACACTACTGAAGCAACAGAATCAGGAACAGTCAGCAGCGAAATCCTCTTTCCCCCTTTTCCCCTCCATACATACACGTCCAAATACTGTGCACTGAGTATCTTATCGCTATCAACTCTAATTTAATTTTTTATGTTTTGCGTGGAGTGATGGTGAAGGTTGCTGTTGCTCCTCCGGCTCCTCAGGAATCAGCAGCCTGCTGCCTTCACCAACTAATCAAGTCCTAATTTACATCTTTTATTCAGTTCGCTGCCTGGTAGGAAAGAAACCCAGCAGCACTCTGTTAAGCTGTTGACATGGAAAAAGAGCCACTGCTTTATAAACTGGGGCAATTTCAAGACCTTCACGCTAAGTATCCTTCTTAAAGACCTACAGACGCCTCTCAGCCCTTTCTGAGCGTATTGAAGGTCCTCTAAGCAACTGTGACTGCGTTTAGCTGATTGCATTTCTGAATGAATAACTTCAAAATAACTGAAAAGACACGGTCAACGTCTTTGTTTGTGGAACCTGATCGTTTCCCCACCTAACTGCTGTAAACACATTAGATGGGCTCACTGATTGACAGACTTTGGAAAGTAGTAGCAGAAGTAATAGTAGCGGTTTATGCCAGGCCTATTACAAGAAAAAAAGACAAGGGAACAGCTCTGTTTACTTTATTTGAGGGTCTTTCATAGTTTAACTCAGCATTATAAAGCTACCTTCAGCAGGTGTCTGTGGTTAATGAGCTAACTTAGCAGTTATCAGGTCAGTATGTTAGAAAGCGTGTGAGCAGGCAACCTTTGCTTTGCTAAATTTGTTTCCTAACATTAACCGCCTAGGAGACTAAAGACAACACAATTTGGACAGTAGCTGAAATTGATAATAATATACTGATCAGGAACCTTTACACTTTTAGATACGCTGTAAGTAGAAAATTGATCTACAGCTGCTGCCTTTTTAATATACCTCTCTGTTTGTTGCAGCTGGTGTTATAGACTGGAAGTTATAGACATCTTTGTTTCACAGTGGAATTATATGATGGCACAACTGGAGGGTATTGAGCAATTACAAAGCCAGTGTTTTTTTAATATAAAATAAATAATACATCTTAACTGTAACACACTGACATGCATTATCCCTGGTGTGTTTGACTAGTTCCTACAGGTTTGACACTTTGGAGATATATTAGTATATACAGTATAATTGGTCTTTATATCAGCTATCGTATGTTGGTCAACTTAGGGGAGAATTCTGAAACTTTGTTTATTTAATCTATAACATTCTCCTTTGCCACGGTGGGAAAATGAGAGTTAGGGATTGAAACTTGGCGCATGTTTGGTGTTTTAGTTTGGCGGTTTCAGTGTTGACTGAGTAGGAAATGCTAAAGATGGGAGTAATGAAATACCTAAACAAAAGTATTTTATTTTAACATTCATGTATTAACATTGAGTATTGCTCAAATACGTTCTGACTGGGTAAGAAAAACATTTTTTTCCACACATTATGGCACTGTCTGATACATATTCAGTATCTACTTCTTTACGTGTGTGAGGGACCGAATTGTTTGGCATGAGGACACAAGGTGTAATTTAACAGAGATGGGTTTTTATTTATCCCACAAATTAATTCAAACCAATTTACAAAAAAACAATAACTTCGGCCTATAAACGGCTCAACTAAACAAAAGTAAATTACTGCTCAACTGAACAAACCAAACAAACACAAGGGAACATATAT